>WYDI02014368.1:0-39539 GCA_009867235.2 Psittacus erithacus | reverse complement strand
AGGGTGGTGAGGCACTGGAATGGGTTGCCCAAGGAAGTTGTGAATGCTCCATCCCTGGCGGTGTTCAAGGCCAGGCTAGGCAGAGCCTTGGGTGGCATGGTTTAGTGGGAGGTGTCACTGCCCATGGCAGGGAGGTTGGAACTAGACAATCTTAAGGTCCTTTCCAATCCTAACTATTCTATGATTATTCTATGAAAGTAGACACATATTTTAGAGCAGCTCACCTAAGGTCATATTTAGACACTTCTTAATTCTGTTCTCTTTTTCTTCAAGCATGTGATTCAAGAGGAACAGAGGAAAATCAGCATTATTTATATATGAGATAAGGAAAAAGAAATTTTTCAGTCAGAACAGGAAATCAGACATAAGATGACTGGTAAAATTCCTGGAAGAGTAAATGCCATCAGAAACTTTTTTAGTCAATAACCAATCTCAGGCAATGCAGATAAAGATACGTGCTTATCCACAAAACTCATTTACACATGCCATATGATTACTGTTTAATAACCCATTTCCTTTCAAACAAATTGTGAATATGCATAGTCATTCATGCAGTGCATCCATGTCAATAAAGCTGCAACATGTTCTCAAATAGAATAAAACCCAAGACTAAAAGCTATTTTTTCTGTCCTTTTTCCAGGATTTTCAGAGTATTGACATCCTTACACGAGAAAAGAGAAAAAAACCCCAAAAAACCAAACAACAACAAACCAACCAACCAAAAAAACCCAGAACACGCCCCCGCCCCAAAAACCCCAACAACCAAAATAACCCCAACCAAATTCAAAACAAAAAAAACACAAAACAAACTGTTTTTCATTAAAAAAATTGTTTAGCTAATGGTCATTATGTATGGGAGGAACTCAAGAAAGTGTGAGCCTTCTCACTGACAGCGATAGCTGCTAAGGCTGAAAGACAAGCAAGCACAGAAGTGCTTATAATAATCATTGTGTTATTGAGTATAGGTCTTAGCCAGGCATTCATTTTAACTGATTGTCTGACAGATTCTTGTTAGGGAACTGAGTATTTCTTCTTTATATGCCCATTTTATATATGACCTTATCCAAATATAGTTAAGCAGGACAGTCCCAAAGTATAGGCAGAACTATCAGTTTAAAAGTCCTTCATACCAGCAGGATAATGAGGAGATATAATATATGGCACATTTTCCACTGACTATTTTACTAAACAGACCAACCAACAGATAAAACCTTTATGGTTCTAAATAGAACTTTTCATAACAGTCCAAAATTAGTTACACTAGGCCCTAGCTGTCATTTTCACTGATGCTATGAATATGTGATATCCTTTCAAGGTTGCCTGAAAGTTTCTGTGAGTTAACATGACTTTGGTAAACTAAGAAAAAAAATGCCAAATTATTCCCCTTTTAGCTGTAAAAACCTCTGAGCAAATTCCCTACTTCAGTGTTGATTATGACCAGTTTCTGTGAAACATCTGGGGAGGGATCCCATGTATGACACAACCTCCATGTTAACAAAGGAGAGGCTGTATTTCTTAATTCCCATAAAGAGTTTCCTCTTGATAAACTGCTGACAGACTAAACCTGTTACATCAGAAATCTGAATCTATTGTCTTACTTTCTTTCTGATGATGAAACTATGCTTCAATAAATATAATTAACCTCTATCTTTTGCTTTTTTTACCCTACCTCTATATAGGGTACTGATAGCAGGAATCCCCGTTGCACTGCCATGGAGTTTGGTTTAAATCCTACAGTCTGAGATAATTCAAATAAATAATTGTTGTTCTGGTCAATATCTTGCTAGAGTTGCTTATACACAAGCTTGATGCAAAGTCCTCTCAGGTCAAATCCAAGTCTCTAATTGATTTCCATGGGCTTTGAATCAAAGTGAATAGCACTAAATCCTGCAAGGCATCCAGCACTCCCAGGTGCTGCAGCATTTATTCATCTTCCATTGAAATGCTTCCAAAGTTTAAGTGTTTTGAACCTGACATAAGTTCTCATCACATTCTAGATTATGACCTTTGATTATATAAATAGCTGAACAAAATAGAAATGTAAGAAATAACTGTGAGTCTAAAGCAGCTGTTTTCCTATTTGCACAGTTTTTAAGCTCTATGATATTCTTGGATGCTCTGAACCTTTGGTACTTAAGAACAGCAATCTTTCATCCATTGCCCAAAGTTCTTTAAAAGAATTTAGGAAAAAAGTATAAAACTATTTATTTCCCTAATCTAAGCCTGATCCAACCCACAGTTAAGTCATTTCCATTAACTGTGAATATGAGAGTGTGAGATAAAGAAGCCATTTAGCCCAACACCTGATCACTGGCCAGAAGTCAATGACACTGGTAGAACATAAGCAAAGGCATCTTTTATTTCTCCCATTACACCTTCTCAGCTTTCAGCAATCTGGTCTTAAGGAGTTCCCAAGGCAGATGTATCTTTTGAATTTGATATGCATTGGTGGATATTTTGCCATTAATTTTTCTAATTGTTTTTTCAGTCAAAAGAGAATGGACAGTAATGGCTGGAACGTAGTCTTTCATCATAAGGTGAAACTCATAGCACTGTTTCCTAGAAATATCTATATTATGCTTTCACTTTAACTTATTAAAACAGCTATTTTATTAAATCATTTGTTGTTGGGCTTTTCTTGTTGAGATCCAGAAAGAATCTTACACCATCTCTCTCTCACATCAAATCCCACCACCCCACCACAGCACAGAACACCAGTCACTATGAAGCTGCTCTCTTGAAGGACTAGTGATTCAGATTTTTAACACTCCCTGAGCAAACTAGTTAGGTAAATAATTTCTCTGCAGGCAAGTTGCATACGTCTCTGTTACCAATTTGTTTGTTAAGACAGTGGAAAAGTGGTTAGCATATTAAAAATATCACTTCAAATCTCAGAAGTATGTAAGTAAACTTGTCTTCGTACAAGGACTCATTCCAAGGACAACTTAGAATTAAGCAAGAAACTTAAGAAAGAGACTGCATTCTCTCCCATTAATATCATCACTTGTCAAGCTTGTAAAGAACATTTACTTAAACAGCAAATTGAAGAAGCACTGAGTTTTTTAACTATAATTAAATCAAAATTAACTTCCCCAAATTATGAAATAAACACTGCATATGACCATCTTAAAGGACAGGAAACTTTCTGTAGTGGCACAGTGGTGCAGGATAGCACTTTTGCTTTAGAACTTGTCTGGAAGTTTATGATAAAGCTACCCAGTTGAGGGGATAAAAAGAGGAAATATTTCTTCTGCAGTTTATTAATTTATTTACATACAAACCCAGAACAGTTTACTATGCCATTTAATGCACAGAGGAAAATAATGTCATGAAATCTTACACTAAAGAGAAACATAGTGAAGGAAATATTGTCATTTCACACTGGTATAGAACTGGCAAATTTGAGATTTGTTGCTCTAGAAAAGCAGAACATGAAGATGAACTAAAATGAATTTAAGCAACACAGATTAAACCAAATCACTGCTGATAACAGGATTTCATATCAAATTACAGAATTTCTTCACCAGATTGGTATCATTTGCAGAGAAGCAAACAAAGTTCAGAAGGTAAATGAGAAAAACACAAACTCTGAAGCAGTTTTGACCATAATCCTCTCTCGTGGTCCTCAAGCTTCAGCAATGTTCCAGTCTGGGGACAGCTTTAAATAAAATGGTAATTTTTACATTTAATTAAACATGAAAATGAATACTGCAATGAGGAGAGGTTCCCCAATTAAATTTATTTCAGTCTAAGATTTTTAGTCTGCTTCAGAGCTATGCCTTGGCAATGCCTAACTGCAGTCCAGAGCTCTGACCCCTCCTGGAAGACGCCAGAATAACAGCATGGGGGAATTTTCTTAACACTTCTCTATTGGGGCACTTTCAAAATGCACAGTGGTGAAAACAGTTAACAAGACCAACATGTGAATCGATCTTAAGGTTTCCCATTCAGTAGAAGAAGAATAGTTTACAAACCTCTGAAGTTAAGGTTTTCAAGCTCTCAATAGTTTCATTCAAAAGCACGGCTATTTGAAGAATGTCTTCTTTCCTGAAGAAAATTAGCAGATATTTAAGGGTTTCTTTCAGTTTTCTAGACGCAAAAAACCTCCTTACTATTTTTGTGTGTGTGTTGCTTGGAAAAGGCAAAAAAAGTGGAAAAAGCACTGAAGTGGCCTTGAGGGTTACACAAAACAGGAATATTTTGAGCTTAAATGTGACAGGCACATTGCCTTTTTGATAAAGTGGGAATTGTCATCAAAACCCTATCATGTACTCTACTATGGTCTTTGAAAAAAGTATGTTCTGGGCCTTTCAGAGTTATATAACTGGGAACAAGTAGACTAGGCCATAACAGCTAGACATGGAGGTTGGGATTCATCTCATCCATTTCACTTGGTAGTTAAATATGAAAATCTCTGCTAATCATAAGAAATTTAATTTATAATCAGCACAGAGAAACGAGCACCTCCAGATGGCTGCTACTTTTCATTATTGCCTAAGTAAGACACGGATGACTAGTTCAGAAGGATTAACTTTTGGAGGAGCAAGTTAAGGCTTATAAATACCTCTGAGAGATGGCAAGCATTTGGCAGAGAAATAGGTCTGAATTTTGCTTCCAGATTCTTTTAGAATAATTCTATTGTACAGCATGTCTTGATCGCATCCTTAAAAAAAAAGGATGTAGTACATGTCTCCTTTAAAAGAGTTGTGTGACCTGATTGTTTCCTTTCAAAATCCACACGCCGAAGATGCTATCTATAAATTCTACTGCTATATCCTTCCACACAAACATAGGCACTGGGAAAAGAACTGTACACAAACAACATGAAAAGCTTACTTAAGGAAACCTTTCTGCTGTATCTGGATTCATTTGCTTTGAAAACAAAGGAACTTACAGGTATAGCTAGTGAGCTGGAAAATAGGTATCAGAAAGTATACTAAGGCAGAAGATATACCACTGACATTAAAGAAATGAACCAACATGTTTTCAGCCTTTTGATAAGATTATCTTTCAAATCCACTTATGTGGATCCAAGTCCATTGTTCAAACTATTTTCCTGTCCAGTATTCCACATCATCTAGAACTTTTCTCTATACTTATTTAATTTGTCTGCAAAGATGCAGCAAACACTCCACACTATATGTGGTGGCTACGCATAAAACAGGGAAAGCTCACACACCTTCCAGAAAAGTGTTGAAAAGCCCACAACCTTTTCTTACTGCATGTCCAAACCCACAGTAAATCCACTCTGTGGATCACTGTCTGACAGATAACTGCGGTGTACTCATGGTGTGAAGAGGGCAGCTGCATTCAAAGGGATTTGCAGTGCATACCAGGCACTCTTTTCTGTCTCCTCCAAGAGACTTGAAACAAAATTGTCTCCCATCTCCCCCTTCCACAGCTAGGGTTTTATCTCATATGTGTGCTTTGATGCACAAAGGTGTCTATTTTAAAGTCACTGGTTGTATGTGCCACACATAAGAAGTTAGCATCACCTGTGGTCTGCAGCTGTGCCCATTCCCAGAGGAGAGAGGCTATCACAGTGCTGCCGATACAGCAGGAGGCTGAACCGTGCTTCACCCATGAATGACTTAATTCATTAAATTTTCAAATTTTGGGTCTTGGAAAGAAAGAAACTGTAGGTTAACTGAATGATAATTCATTTCAGTCTTTCAGCATGTAGCATTTCTGCAATGATATGACTGACATGGGGTGAAGGGAGAGAGGCGCCAGAAACAGCACGTGGTCCAAGGACAGCATATGTAGCATACGTAGCACACATTACACATTGTTTTTCTCAATCACTGTAAAGTTTACCATGCAAATATTCAAAGTTTCTTTTTTGTATAAATACATATCAAATAAACACAAGAAATAGTTGCACTGATAACTTATCTAGCTCTTATTAGGTGTATGAGAATAGGTGCATACATTCTGTCTAGTTCTGCCTGTCTCTAGCCCTTGATACCCGTACCTCAACATGGATTTGATCAACTGATGTAAAAAATTACATCGATAACCCAAGCTAACCAAAAAAGCTTAGAAAAGCTAAAAAATTCTCAATTATGTAAGAGATATAAGACATCATGGTATTTGAATTACACAGCTGCTGTTAAAAGAGTCATTATTAAAGATTTTTTTTGGTACTGCTGTGCTCTCAATAGAAAGGCCACAATTCTTAACCTGCTATTTACTAACAGTGAAGTGATTAGATATCCTAAACCAAAAAAGTATATACCCACTTCACAGCCAGATCTGGAAAGCACCTTCAACCTCTCTGCTTTTCATTCCTCTGTGGGAAGCAGAGGAGTTTGGGGACCAGCATCTTGCAGCTGTAATCCACCATGTCAAAGAGCATCAATTTTGTTCCTAAGCAACCCTGCACAGTGCAGTAGTTGCTGTCCATAGCTGATAAGGATGCTCAGGGAACTGTTAAGCAGCTGCAAGTGGGAGAGATGAAAGTTGCAGAAACTGAAATTGAGGCCACTAACACAGTAATAAAAATCCTCCTTTGGGTTATAGAAAAAGGGGGAGATGAACAGTAACAACAATGAAAAGTTAAGGATCCCACTCATATTACATATGACTTCATATAGAGAACTTTTTTGGTTCATCTTACTGGATGAAGTAAGGACTTAGGATGCAGCAGACACTTTCAGACTGTGAGCTATTACACAATGTTAAATTACATCCTTCACAATCTCACAGTGACTCCTAGCCATTTACAAGGAATGCCTTGAATGGCCAAGCTTGCAAGTGATAACTTGAAAGACTCTTCCTTATGTATCAGCCAAAATATTTTGAGAGCCTGCCAGTACAATGCAAAAAAACTCCATGTTGCTGAATACACACTTGAAGAAAGTTGAGGTTTGGCCTCAAATTAACTTTCTTTTTCCCTCAAAGAAGACTTAATCAAACATGTTAATGCATTATCATAAGATCAGATATTTATAAGTACCTTTATGGAGTTTCACAGTTCTTTTTTTTATCCAAAGTGATTTTAAACTGTAGTGGAATATGCTTACTTTATTTTAATTTACCAAAGTACTCAGACTAATTAAATATATTCCTAGAAGTTTATATGGTCTATCTAAGGAAACGGACTCTTCAATAATCATGCAAATTTCTTTATGCAGATACAGACTTTATAACATTTTTGCTTTAATGTTCATATTATTTAATACTATATAATACTTTGAAAAAATATAAACAAGTGTTCTTAATATTGGGAAGCCTGCTTCATACTTTAATTTTTTATATGAAGCTTTAGTGCAAGTGCTAGTTACCACAAAGCTCAGCTAAAAACCATCTGGTTAAGAGTCATCTCACAAATCACAGTCTCAAAGAGAAAGAGCTGTGATACAAGATACCTCAAGAAAATAACTTTTTATACAAAAAATCAGGAAAAATCGTGAACACATGTTTTAAGATGTTTCACTTAGGAACATGGATTAAAGTAAAAATCAACTAGTAGAGCTACAGACTATGCTTACAAAGCTTATATTATTGAAAAAAAAAATGCAGGCAAAATACTTCTCACACCTCCCACTTAATTCTACAAACAATATGGACAGAAAATTAAAATAGAGACAAAATGAAAATAATTGCCAGCACACCAGAGAAGGGGATGAATTTGTAGCTGTCAAAATTCAGAATTATGGTTTACCTTCTCTTACCCCATATCAGCATATTATCAAATTTACTGTATATAAACTAAATATGAGACCAATTGAAGCCAATAAATCCTCAGGCTGGATGTTTCTTTAAAAATAATGGAATCTCCTACCTGACAGTGTTCTGTAATTTTGCACCCAGTTTCTAAGAAAGTTTTAATTAATTTAACAATATCTTCATGTCATAACTCACATTTGTTACATATAATTTTATACTGAACTGTCGGTTTGAAAAATGCAGACAGAAAACTAGGCTCAAACAATATTTTTTCCCTTGGATGCTTTACACTACTCTTTCAGTCATATTACCTTTTTTTTCTTCTTGAATTTTTTAATCTCTTTCTAAGAATACCATACACACAATACTCTACCTCCTTCTACAGTGATATGTGGATATAGGGCATACTGTGTTTAAACAAGACCTGAATTGTAAGATTTATTTGACTCTGATAGGGGTAGGACACAGCCAGAGTTCCACTGAAGTACTCTACTTACCCTCACAGCCATTCTTGCGCACTTAAGACTTGTGTTTCTAAGCACCTAAGCCTCTTTTAAGAATCCAAGCTGGGTGCCTATCTGCATCCCCAGATACCTTAATGCCCTTAAAAATCTTCCTTGCGGTATTTGGCTTCTGTAACTAATAAACTCTGGAGATCTCTGTGTCTGTAGTACTTGACTACACTGGAACTGAAAAAAAAGGGATAAAAGGCAAAATACTGCTCCTAAATACTTTAAATACACAAAATTTTACTTTGTTCTTATTAATAACATTTTTGTAGGGTTTTTTTAGGCAACCTCCCATTTTCTATAACAGTGGAGGATCAAGCCCTTATTAAGTACATTTGCACAATGGCTCCAATGTCTTTCACCTTCAGGATGGTGGGAGGCAATAACAGACACTGGAATATAAGAAAGGAAACTTTTTCTAACTGTACAAAGAATGTGACTGCTTATATGAATAGTATCTTTGTATCTTTAATAATTACACAGAGCAGTCTTTTAATGTTTTGTTAGTCTTTGCAAATGCACTTAACTACTAGAATCTAAACTGAGGTAGTAAGAACTGTACCAATGACTGGGTACATTAAGAAATGCCTTGTAATAGTGCATGAGGTGCGTATATTCTGGTGAGAGAAAAGAGTGCAGTCTCATTTGTGCTATGGTAGAGCAGAATCTTGTTGCATTTACATTTGGTTTTGTTTTGTTTTTTTTTTTTAAATAAAGCCAAAATATTCTAGGACTGACGTGTTCATCACATGATCTTCATGTGGGCTCAAGTTTAAATCTGAGCCTATTTACACCAGATGCCTGAGTAAACATTCGCATCCAGTATTTTTCTAAAGAACACTTACACCTATTGCATATCAGGTGCTCTAGTCAAAAGCTCTATTTTGTATTTCATCTCACATTTTTATTGTATACACATTGTATTTCATTCACATTTATTTAAGTTTGTGCTGTGGGAATAATGCAAATTTCTGTGGATACTTTGGTGAAAATGGGGTTTTATTGGTTTTGGTTTTGGTTTTTTTTTTGTCAAAGGAAACTTCACAACTTTTTTACTTTACAGGAGTATTATAAAATATTACTGGAGGCTCAGTAAGATCAAAATCATATGCTTCAGTGAAAAATACTTAAAAAATAAAAGTAGAAAAATTAGGTTACTAATTATGACACAGGTCAAAGTCTACGCATGGTAACTATTACTGTTCTGGGAAACATGGCATAGAGCTATCATTTCAAAGCACTGCCTATGAACTTAAAAATTTTTCCTCCACTGCATAAGCAATTCAGAAAAAAAAGCTGTCTTGCACAAATATTTGTGCTCCCATCTATTAACCAATAAATAATAGGTACAGAAATACAAGGATCTTTTCCATCACTCTCTCAGCTCTATTGTCAGGTAATTGATGAAAGCTGATAAGGCTGAATCTGAACTTTGTTTCTGGATTTCTAATTTATATTCCCTTTTTTGAACAATCTATCCACTTAACCACTGCTGAACCAGATACTTGTCTCATCAGGTTACCATGATGTAAATTATGAACTGCTGCCAGGGGACTATAAAGGCAAAAAACCCCACTTTCATAGACTTTCTTTCAAAATGCCTGAAAAGTTAATTGCCACCCTGAAGTTGCAAGATGTTCTCAACTTATTTTGGATAATAATTTTATTTATGCAGTTTAGATATTCCATTTCCAGATTTTTTTTAATACATTTCCAGATTAAAAAAAATTTCCATTTTTTTTTTTACAGTAGCCTTATTTCTAATACTGTATTTATACTTTAATATGGCTTTTATATTGCAAATTTTTCTTCTTAGAGGCAATATGGCTTTTATATTGCAAATTTTTCTTCTAAGACAGAGGCACAATGAAGTGAGTCAAGAACAAATTGTCATTACTTTATCAAAAACTTGATAGTTTGAACTTCTTAGGTTCAATCATTTACGGATTTTACTAAAATCACAATATTCACTGACGATTATTTGCATCATAGGCCATAATTAATAGATCAAGCACTAGTCATAATTACTCTCTGAGTCAATCTGCTCTGCTATACTAAGTCAGCAAATTTCTTTGATACATTCTGGCCCACACCAATCTCACTGTTCTTATTCTTGACTCACAGTAATGATAAGGAAACAAAATTCCATCTGTTTCCACCAAAGGAGCAAATAAATTAGATTCTGAGCAGAAAGATCTTTTTGTGAAGCATTACCTTCATGCCCTTCACAATTGAAATAAAGAAATTCCTGCTCAAGAAAATGTGTGAAGTAAGCTGACTCCTGGTTCCTCTAAGAGATCTTCAGAATTTTTTTGAACAGGAAAGCTGGTCCCCCATGCAACTAAATAAGAATGTAACAACTCTTCTGTCAAGCCAACAACAGATCAATACAGTTTCAGTAATCTTTTTATCAAAGAATAAATAAATTTTCTCTACTGCCATCAAAATGACCCTTACTTTACAGTATTTTGAATTCTCCCTGGAGGTTTTCTTGAATATCTATGTATGTGCTTTGAAGATGATTACACTACAATTTGTCCCTCCTCTGTTACATAGTATTCTAACTATCCAGGCTAAATGTTTCTGCTGTGAAGGGAAAATAGATTGAGACATCAAACACATTTGAAAAACACAAAATTCACTAGGTTGTATACAACAGTACAAAAAAAAAAAAAAAAAAGAAAAGAAAATGCTATTTGAAACAAGGGTGAAAATATCAAGCACAAAATGAATGAATGAGCCAATATGTAGGTAAGAGATACAGAAAAAACATTGCAGCTTTGCTCATCTTTATAATATTCATCAGATATATTTGCAAACTTTCAATGAAATTGCTCACAAAACAAACATTTCTAACTTTGTGCTCTTGACAGGTTTTATTAAACTAATTTTTATTAATACGAGTTCTGAAGAGATGGATGTTCTCAAACAAGCATGCAGAGACCATAAGAAACTAAAGAAACTTGCAATGGTCAGACAAAAAATAACAAGATAATATGTGTGGCATTTTGGAAAAAAAGCTATGCTGTGAAAATTTTGCAATGCTCATAAGGGAAAAAATCTATCAAACAAAGGTCAGGAAAAAAACCTGCTATGAGGAAAGTTCAGGTCAAATGAATGACAATAATGATGAATGAAAGATTTGATCTACTGATGAAGGATGAATGAGGAATCTGGAACAAAGAAGCAGAAAAACAAAGCCAGAGAGTCTTAATATGAATGCTAAACTTGTCTTGAACAACAGAGGAAAGGTGCCAAGCCAGCAGACAAATGCCCAAACAGGAGGAAGACTATGGAAAGTGGTAATCTGAAAGAAAAGTGAAGAAAACGACCAGATGGAATATACCCATAGAGATGCAGTAAGAATGGAAAAGGAATGAAGGGAAAAAATAGAATGTGCAGGAAAATGAAATCTGTCATCCTCTTCCTCTGTTCACTGTTTGAGACTTTCTGTTGTCACATTCAGTCACCTGTTTGATTAAAGTCTTCAAGGAATCTGACATATTTTAGACAGTATTCCTCATACATTATGGGCAATTTAACAAATAATTAAAATAAACAGTTGCTTTATCTTTTCTGGAAGACACACCTCTAGTTTATACAATCAGAGGAAATAAATGAATAGTCTTGTGTTTAAGCTTCGCTTCATAAAGTATTATTCTCATCTACAAAAGTACTGTATGACTTGACAAAGCTAGCCAATGTAATGCCTATAAATATAAAGTTTAATATGGCAGTGAGATTGCTTTAGATCTAGTCACAGAAGAGCACTGTGTTCCTTATTTAAAGTACAATATCTTTATAAAACAAAAACTATACTCTAGTTCTGACTGATTTGGGAACAAACATTCCCCTTTCATCATCAAAACCTTACCAGCTATTCCAGCTCATTTGCTAGCTACTGACAAGGCAGAAGGAAAGTTATTACATTACCATGTTATAAGGTGACAGCAGAAAGTGACATAACTGTGTCATTATGGGTGTAGGTGCTCACAAAAGCCCATGTAAGTCTGCCAATCCCAATTTAATAGACCTGAACTTTTTTCTTTTCAGGTTTTACACTGCTCTGTTTCTTGATCTTTATGCCCCTAACTTTCATGGTTTTCAATGTTCTCTTCAATCTCCACAAACTGCTTTTCATTTTATTTTCTTGTCTTTTCTTGTCCCTACTTTGTTTTTGCTACAATTTATGCTGATAAAACATAATTTTGAAATTTTATATTCAAAAGCATTTATATATTTTTATAATATTTCACGTAACCTTCTGTGTGCTACATATAGACTACATCTAGCTTTGTTGCCAAAAGTAAAAAAGTTGCTCGTACAGAGTCCATTTATATAGCCCTTATTCAGCTAAAACTAAAATTAATAATGAAAGAGGGTTCTGTATTAGTAAATGGATGAGAAGCTTTAGCACAGAGCAAAGGCAGCAGTACTAATTACATTCAGCTTTCACTGACCCTTGTTTCTTTTCTATGTAATTTTCCACTCTTTTTTGTAATTATTCCATCAAGTGAAAAGAGTTCAAAGCCTTAATTATGTTAATTCTATTTAAATTATTCATATATAACTTTTAAACATAATCTTTATGTAGTTATCATGATGTTATTAAAGAAGTCTCACCTACCTAAGGCATTCATTAAAGATTTCCAAGAAATTTGTGATGTCTGTCGTATCTGAACTTCTAACCATATCTGAACTTCTGAATGCGAAACTTAGGCTCTCTGCCCCATCTGCTCAATCTTTCTCTGTGCAAACCACCTTGAAAAAGGAGTCAAGCATGCATGTATTCTTTTTAACCCTTTTTCTTCCCCTTATGACCTACCTGTTGTGTGGCTGCATACTTGAAAATAGGTTCTTAGGCTCTTCCCTAAGAGACTTTTAATCTCATCAGTACTTCGAAGATTTTACTGAGAATAATTCCTCCAAACCCGACACAAACAAATCATACTAATTCCAAACAGATACCACATCCCCATCATAAACAAATGCAAACTGGTCATAAACTTGAAAAAAGAATTATGTTCAGTACCATGGACAAGTACAGCCCAAACTGCCCAGACTGACACAAGTCCCCCAAACACTACTTTTCATTACAGAAACACATAGATCTGACCCTGCTCTTTGATAATGAGATTATACATTCTAAGTACTTCTAAATTCTGAAGACCTAATTTGTTGAAATCATCACAGTTCTAATTAAAATATATATGGCAAAAAGTATCACAATCAGAATATACTGGTCTGCAGAACTAGTCAGCATATATAACTTGTTCCTTCTGTTAACTTATCCCTTTCTTTTGCCACTAGCAGAGAAAAACAACCACTCAAAATAACAGGAAAGCAGATTAAAATCCTCAAAGCTCTTGTCATTCCTTTTTAGCATAACTTGCCCTTACAAGTAATATGAAATATTTACAGTGCTCTATATTTACCTTCATCTGTTACATCACTCTGAAGATAAAAGCCCTGGGTAAAAAATGGTGGCATAAGACAGTCCTTTAATCTTTTTCAATATTTTGTGTGTGCGTTTCCCAACTAAATTACAACTGCACATAATAAGTCAACTTTTTCATAATAGTTTCATAATGCACTTTTCATTTTGTTAAATTTATGTTATACATGTTTCATAAATCTTAACAAGATCTGGAAAAATGTTTGACTAATAAAATTATCTGCTTTGATTCATGAAAGTGAAAAGTTTGTGTTTTAATATTTGTAATTATTAAATAACTGGACAGTTTCCAAGGAATTGACAAATTTTCAGTTTCATAAATGATACTCTACAGCTCAAAATTAAGAATAGGGGGAAAAATTGTCTCCTCCAATCAGCCAACCTTCTAAATCCCTGTTATAATTAAAGGCAAATGCATTTCACAGCTTGTTGCATAGAATCAGCTGGTACAATATAACGCTGGTATCAAAGACTTTACAAATTAATACTATCTCCCAACTTTGCACTAAACTGCATTGGAATCTAATGTCAACAATGGCATTTTTAAACTCCAAATTATCTGGAATAATTTATATTGTTATTAAAATTATGTTTTAAGACATATACTTCATCTGTCATGTCTCACACTTCCTCAGATAATTTTCCAAAGTCTGTCACCAGTCAATGAAGCTTGACACTTGTCGTCTACAAGTTTCATGTCAATGAAAATCAAAGGAAACTTATCCAGTGTCTTAAATAACATCAGGAATAATTTTTGTAAACATTAAGGTTGCTATACCTGTTTTATTTTCATAAAACCAAATAACTTAGTGATTTTGTATCCAAGTCTACATCAATGCATCACTTGAAAGAAAATGGCAGATTCACATACTTCTTTGCATGACCAAAATAAAAGATCACACTTAACTTCTTCTTATAATTATCACTATTTAGCAACACTGTAACAAGTCCTGTTAGCAAACACATTATTAAACATCTACTGATAACTCACAGATATTCATAAAATACTCCATTTTCACTATCCAAAACCAAATAAAATGTTAGGGAAAATTTGAAAGAACACAAACAATTTCAAGATTTTTGTTTGGTTTGTTGACTGTTTTTTCAGTCTATCTGCAGTTTTGGGGTTTGTGTTATTTTAACTTCAGCAACACTTTTAACTCACTTGTACATGTAAAACATTTAGAAAGATGTGATGAGTCGTATTCATTGAGTTCTATAACAAAAACTTACCCTCACATTTTTTTCTAGCAATGTTTTTTTTTTAAAATTGAGTATTTTCCATTAGCGGCAATACACTTGTTGAAATGTTGGCCGTAACCAAACACCAGCTGCACTTACCCCAGTGTTGTCATGGTGACAATGGTGTACCAGAAGGCTGCAGGGATGCTGGTGAACTTGCTGGCTGATGAACCTTTCTCTGCATAGTACATGACTGTGGCAAAGATGATGATGGCCATAGTGAGTGAAAAGAGGAGAAAGCCTAACTCTGAGGCACAACTTTTCAGCGTGTAGCCCAGAATGCGCAGCCCCTGTGAGTGGCGTGAAAACTTAAAGATCCTGAAGACACGAAAGACTCTCAGTGTCACAAAAGCTCCACTGACATCCTCGTTATCTGTCATCACCAGGCCAATGTAATACGGCATGATAGCAACCACATCGATGATACTCATGACACTACGCACGAATTTGTAGCGACTAGGGGCTGCCAGCAGACGTAGGAGATACTCAACTGTGAAGATCATGACACAGGCAGTATCCAGACAGAAGAAAGCCACAGCATAGCGCTCTCCACAGGGCAGCTCTTTGATGCGACCTGGGCTTACCCCACAGGGCACTGTCTCTACCACGTTGGCAATAACAGAGACAGCAATGAAGAAGCCAGTGACGTAGTAGAAGACCAGAGCCAGTGTACTGGTGTGTGGGTTTTCAAAAGCCCGCCACATCCTCTGCCGAGCTGTCATTGAGGGCAGGGAGCTCTCAGCTGCATTATCCTGGTCGGCATCATCCTGCAGGCGCTCGGCATTCTCACGTCGGCGATCCTTATACTCCTCATAACAGCAGTCGCCAATGATCTCAGGAATGATGCCAAAGAAGGCCAGCTCCTCATCGTAAGCTGAGATGCACTCCTGGCGGGGATAATGAAGCTTCCCAGTACGGTAAAAGTTGAGAATGTAGCGGAAAATGTCAGGGTCCCGATCAAAAAAGTACTGCTGTGTCTCAGGGTGATAGAAGAAGTCCCGCTCCGAACTGCCCAACAGAGTGTCAGGATAGCGCTCTAAGGTATCCAGCCACGTCTGGAACTGGATGCCACTCACATTCAGCACAATCAGAGAGTCCTGGCTTCGCTTCCTCTCCTGACGAGGAGCAGCTGGCATGGGACCTGTGGCCACTGGCATCCATCCTATGGCTGCTGCCCTGGCAAAGGGCAACCAAGCTGCTACTCCTGCTGCCATTGTCTACAGCTAATGTGTCAATCTAGAGACAGTTCTGGTCCAGCCACTAAAATAGAGAGGGAAAAGAAAAATAAAAATGCTCACGCATATTTGAGGCAATAGAATTTCTGAACACTGTTGCTTATTTCTGTATTAACAAAAAATCTCTTTGCCTCTTTTTTGTTTCTTGCCTTTTTTCATCCCAGAGTATCCTTTCCAGGGCTCGACAGGACAATAAATCAGGGCATATGGAAAACAAGGTATTCAAAGCAGCTGCTGTAGCAGCCAGATCCTTTGGATACAATGTCCACTCGAGGCCCCTGAATGGAAGCAACGTTCCACAAACCACTAACCCCAAAAGCCGCTAGTAGCTCTGGTGCAGCGGTGCAGCCACTTGGAAGGAGGTTCTCTTCCACGCGCGATGTAGCCGGTGCCCCCGCCCCTCCTGCGCTCGGCTCCGCTCCGCTCCCTGCCTGCCGCCGGAGCCGGGCCGCAGCAGCCAGCAGAGCCGTGCCCGGACGGGATGCAGCGGGGCCGTGTCGGGGCGGAGAGGATGGACGGGGAGGGCCGCGCCCCTTCCCAGCCGCAGCCCTGGAGCAGCGGCGGGACGAATCCTCTCCCTAACCTTGATTACCTCTCGGGGACTCCTCCAGACCCCGCGCAGGGACGGGCGAGCCGGCAGGGCAGGGGGAGGAGCTCCGGGCGCCAGCATTAAACTTTAAGGCAAGTTTTCCGTGTGGGAAATGCGTTGAAGGGCAGACGGGCGCTGGGGAAGGGGCGCCGGGATGGGGGAGCGTCCCAGAGAAAGCGCGCGGAGAGGAGTCTCCCTGGGACGGGGTGTCGGGGCACAGTCAGCGGCTGATCTGGAAAGAGGAGACCGGGGCCGGGCAGAGCCGCGGTGCCTGTGGCGGGGGTACGAGCGGGAATTTGGAGGCGCCCGCAGAAGGTGGGATACATGGAGCGTCTTCGGGCGCTACCGAGCGGGCGGCGGAGGGCGAAGCCGGGGGAGGCTGGCGGTGGAGCAGGAGCGTGGCAGGTGCTCCCGGCAGCAGCGGAGGCCGGGGCGGGCAGGGGGCCGCAGAAGAGGGAGCGGGGCAGCGGCGCGAGGCTCTGTAGCGGCTCGGAGGTGGATCACACATGCACACCCCTTCCGCCTCCTTCCTCTCACCCCTTCCCCGCGGCCCTGCTCTCGCATCCCTCCAGACGTGCCCAGCCTGCGGCACCTACCTGTGAAAGTCTGGCGAAAGCGCTCAGTTGCATAGAGACTTTTGGAAATACGGGCTCTGCCGCTAGATCTCTTCTCCCCGCCGGGAACGGCGGGGAAGTAGTTGCTCCTGAGAAAGCTTCATCGCATCCAAAGGGACATCGATAATAAGGCTTTCCCCCACCCCCACCTCCCTCCGCCACCGCCGAGCGCCAAGCAACAAGTTCAGGGGGTGGGTGGGGGGAAAAAAACAACGTAATCGCGCCTGGCAACTCGGCGGAGCACGTCCTTTCGGGGCGCGGATCCTGCGGAGCGGCTGCGGCTGCGGCCGCTGCCCCTGCCCCTGCCGCGGGGCTGCCGCGGGCTGTGGGTGGCGGCGACGAGGCCCTGGCGCGGCTAGGGGCGTGGGGGGGGGCTTCCCGCTGCATCCCCCGCGGCGGGCGTGCAATGCCACCCCGCCGCTCTGCCGCCCATGTGCTTGGAGCGTAGGGGCGGGCGGCAACGGGCGGCGGCGGAGCGGGGAGCGGGGCGCGGGGGGGCGTGGGGCGAGAGAGGAGGGCATCGCTCCGCCGACGGAACAAAGGGGCTGCGGGCGGCTACGCCGGAGGCGGCAGGGCCGGCGGGGAGTGCCTCGAGGGAGGGGGGACGTGGGAGTACGGGTCTGTGTGTGCTGTGGGTGTCTGTGTGTGCGTGTATCTGCGGGGCTGGGATAGCGCGGTCCAGCCCTTCCGCCGGCAGCGCCGCAGAGACCCTTTGGAGTTAGCAGTGCTTTGGATAGGGATCGGATGGCGGATACGGCTTAGGTGAGGTATCCGGGGGATTCCTCGGGAGCGCTGGCTCCTTTCAAGGGAAGGGGAACAATGTTCCGAAAGAAGGGGGGTGGAGGGGAGGAGGAGGTGAAATGCCTGGGAGTGAAGTGCGGCGATGCTTTTCATAACCCGCCCCGAGCCACTCCGGAGTTCTCGCTGCAATATCCAAACGGCTCTTACCAGCTACGGGAAAGGCGAGAGCTTGGACGGCTATGGGAGCCTTTTCCTCCTCCTTTTCTTTCCGCTCCCGTGCAAAGCCGCCCACCTTTTTCCCGTCGCTAGATGGCGTGTGGATGACGGGAAGTAGGCTCCCCGCCGAGGTGCCGAGAGGGTCTCCAGCTCCTCGCTCGCCGCTCCACTTTCTCCCGCTGGGCTGCACCAGGGCCCCGCTGCCGCCTCCAAGACGCAGGAGAACTCGTGGCACGGTTGCATCTCCGGGGGAAACTGGGCACCTAATTCCTCAAGCTCTGCGTGCCGCTCTAATAGCTCCCGTAGATACAAGGAACTATCTGTATTTTTTTTACTAAGATTCTGAAAACGCTGGGTGTCTTCTGTACGGAGCTCGCGTCAGTATACCGGAAGATACTCCTCCTTCTACGCTTGTTTCAGTGTCTTAAACCACGACATTCGGTTTAGTAATAGAGGCTTCGAAAGGAATCATAGTGCAAATAGGTTCCTTTATTCTTGAAGTCTGACCTAACTTCCCACTCCAATAACCTTTTAGGCATATGCCAAAGAAACTCTAAAGAAAAATAAACCAAATATATACTGAAGCTTGAGAGGTAGCTCTTTTCTGTATTTTAATAATATGCTCAAGTGCAGCATATATTAGCTTCTGTTTAAGTTCCCATGCGAAAGCTGAACACTATCAGTACTGTAGCTGGTAAGCTGTTACTCTTAAGAAATACTTGAAAACATGGACAGAAAAGGTTGAAAAATGTTTTGAGTGCAGCCTCAGGGAAACTTGTGCTGATGATCGATCACATAAATCACATGAAATAAAATTTCACATAAAATAAAGGATACTTTCTGTAGTTTTACTGAAGTTGTCTGTTGGTTTGTATTGTTTTTCTTTTCTCCCAGCTCAGATGTTCAGTACATTATATCCGATAAATGAATCCATTAATTCGAAATTGTTTGGTCAGCTATAGCTATTGAGTTTTCAGTGATGTGGGTATTCTTCTCTTATGTGAAAGATTAGGGTTTTTTACTTGTTGCTACAAGAAGACAGTCCTATAGCAATTAATAACACCAAAGTTATGGTTCTGTCAGCTCAGCACTGAGACAATAACACAGAACTTCCTTTCCCAACAAATAATCAAAAAAGGTCTCAGTTTTTAACTATAGATTCTTTTTGTAATCAATAACTGCTCTCATTTTTTAACATGTCTGGCTTAACAGAAAATGCTTACTGCTTTCAGTTGACTTTTTTTGTTGCAGTTTTTCCAGAATGGAATTCTTCGTTTGCAACAAAAGGTTCCCACACACACACCAATGAGAATGGATTCCATCAAAGAATCACTTGGATACTTATTCTAATCTTAAAGTTGTTTCACAGACTTACACATTTCACCAGGGAATGGCAAAAAAACCCAAAATAAACACTATCTATTTGGACAAGTGGGTATCGGGTAGTGTTACAAGGTTGTGTCTATTTTAAATCAGAGGTTTAAAACCAGTCCAGGTTCAAAGTCTTTTCTTACACCAGTGACTATTTGGAAAAATGCTCACCTCAACTTAATTTTGTGGACAGCCTGTGTATTAGAGTTGTATCTTTCAGAAATGTATATTGGAAAGAAAAGTCAAAGAGTATACTCTATTGCCTTCTTATCCTAAGAGAAAGTCCGTTAATATACTGTTTAGAAGTGATAACCATCAGCTCAAACTTTCACAGTTTGTACTTTAAGTTTAGTGACAATATTGTCTGGCTGCTGTAGTCCCTACTCAGTAAATTTCAGAAAGACTGAATACAGAAGAAGACTAAGTACATAAAGTTTACTTTAACAATCAGTTCTTCTGAAGTCAAAATCCTGCCTGTGACATCAGAATTACCTACCAGGAGATTGGTGTGATGTGACGGGGAGGATTATGACTTCAAGTAGGAATTAAGTAGCAGAGTCTCAAATGAGACCAAAATCCTATTTTCAAGCAAAGAAAATAAATCCTAGTAATTGTGGGAAAAGAAGAAAATGGTCTTAAGGGGAATGCAAAATGGACTCTTAATATGAGTTGTTTCTTAATTCGTTCCAAAGTCATGAGGCACAAAGAGCTCTCTAAGGATTAACGAAGATAACAGCCATGATGTGTAAGTTTATATTAAAGCATTTAATTTTTTTCTTTAATAATTTTGAAATATTCAGAATGTTTGAAACCAAGGATTTTCTTTACAGGCAAATGGATGTTTACATCCCCTTTTCCTAATTTCTCTAGTATTAAGCCAGTGGTCTTTCCTTTCGAAGAAAGAACACAACAAATATTTAAAGTCACCTTGTAAGCCTTAACTTCAAGTTTCAGCTATATATCTGTCTTTTTAATTTCCTTCCTTTTTGATCTAGAAGATAATGTCACAGTTCCTGCATTCTTATATGAATATTTTAGTACACTCAATGCCGAATGCATAAAATCATGTAGGATAACTGGTTTCTGAATATATACTATTTCCGTACACCTAGATTAGTAAGAATAGCTTCCAAAGACACCCATATATTTATTTACTCTTTGGTTAAACAATTCAAAGAGCTTTTTAAATTTATAGGAATCAAAATTACTTATTCTTCCTCAAAATGCAAAAGTTTCTTCCAAACCCCACTCTGGTAATTACTAGCAGAATATTGTACTGACCTTCCACTTCTACCTCATGTATTGCTTGTTAGAAGGTCAAGGTGCTTCTCAGTCTGAGCAAAAGAGATTTGGAGTTTTGGTGTTTTGTTTTTCAGTGGAGGGAACATTCCTGAGATGACCAAGTAGAAAAGGTTTTCTAGAGTGCTTATCACAGCCTCACTGAAGAACTGAGTCATGAGATTAAGCATGTTACAGAGGAAAATGTTTGATTCTATAGTGCAAAAACCCCGATGCTTTGCTCAAACATACAATCAACACAAATACATATAGTCATAGTCTGCAGTTTCCTTGCCTTCATAGATTTGTCTTATCTAAATCTAGCTGCGTTTTGTACTATGGGCCAGAAAGAATAAGTGGGAGGCATTTGATAGATGCATAATTTTCCAAAGACAAAAAGCCATCTTTATAGAAGTTTGCTAAAATAGACTCGGGTCACTCTGCAGTGCAAGTGCTTGTTGTCCTTCTCTCTATATGGAGAAATGGTTTGCTTCAGACATTAAAAAACGCCCTTTCATGGTCATGTTAAGGATTAAAACATATTGTGAGGGAAGTGCACAATATGCACCATTTCTTTTAAATTTTGAAGCCTACCTGAGAGTTAGTATAGCCATCATTAACCTAAAAAAAGACCCTTATTTCTGTGGAAAATATTTTTTAATGCATTTATTACAGATTTAGTGGATGGGGAGGAAAGCAGACCTATCAAGTGCTGTGGTTTCTTTTTTTTTTTCCTTGAGGTTAAATCAGTACTTGGAATCATCTCAAGGAAACCTCACATTCTTCCAAAGAAGGAGCTGATTTGATTTCAAATATTTGTACTTTTTTCTGCTCTAAACCAACAAATACTGATTTAGTAATTATATGTTTTTATTTCTGTACAGGATATTATATAAAAAATTAATTCTATTAAATATGTATTTGTCATTTTCAGCTCTAGGAATTCCTCTTCATATTAGTGATATTTTACTCATCAATGAAATGGTAAATAAAAACTTTAAAACTTTATTTTAGATAAATACATATTTCTCTTTTTGAATTCATGTTTCAGCCTGTATGGTATCTTCAAAGGATTATTTGTTTCATCTCTATGCTGAGACCAAATTTCGATCAGTTTAGCTTTAGGCACCTGTACCATCTAATTAAGAGCCCATTCACCCTGACTTCATAGAATCAACAGAAACAACTTCAGGGAGCAGTTCATCCTACCTACAATCTCCATGTATGTAGGCAGGTATCCATTGACTATAAAAGGCAGGCTGGGGTCTGTGGTTTTTAAACTGGAAGTCTTGGATACTTTAAATTACACAGCACAATCCTCAGACTGAGAGCCTAAGCCAGTCTCCTAAGTCAATGGGAAAACTACCCTGGACTTCAACTGTCCTTAAGGTCACACCCTCAGAAAGAGAAACCAAGAATGAATTAATGCAGAAAACTAATTCACCAGTAGAGTTCATACCCCTGTTTCTGATGAAGCACTTTGGGAAGCCTTCTTTGACAAGGATATGTCTTACTAGACTTAGTGTCACTGTAATGACATTTTAATCACATGCAGAATCTCCAACATTATCAGATACTCACCTTTCACTCCACAAGTACTTAAAAAAGGAAAAAAACAGTAAGAAATACTTCTAGAATGTATAGCATGAGTTAGAAACATTTACTCTTTCTACTGAAGTGTAATAAAGTACTTAGTTCTGACCACTTTGGCTAGTTAGCTCTTGTATGTACGTAGAGTTTGGTATTTCTATTTCCCCTGTTTCTGTGCACTGATTCTCTAGCACATGAATCTCATCATGTGCTTTAGCCATTGAGTAAAATATATATCAGACATGATTTAAGTTATTTTATCTAATCTGTTTCTAGAACGCCAATGCATATAAAGACCATATTGCAGCAAGTGGACAACATCTACAGAATTCAGTCATGACCATTCCTTTATATATTTCTTCTTGATTCAGAAGAAAGCTGAGCTAAATTGAAGGACCAAAGTGCGTCAAAGCATAACTAAAATTTATGAGTCCAGTTCGTTTTAGTCAGGGTATTGAATCCTTTGCACATTAACTGAAATTACTCAGTAAGTTCTCCAGTCTTACAGCATTGAAAAGGGTAAACCAGATGAGAATTTCCGTACTGATTTTTCTTACCACAGTCTTGGCAATGGATTTTGACAATGTTTTCAGAGTTACATATAAATTAAAATGTGATGCTCTTTAGATTTCTTTTAAGTTTCTTTACATATATTTTGCTAGCAGAGATTTCTTTGTGTTTGGTACTTTAGGAGCTGTTTGCCTCATATACAGATTTTTATGGTAAAATGACTTATCAGCAAAAAAAAATACAGTGTTGTTTTGGTTTTGATTTTTTTCTTTCTACTTCACAGTTTTTGACTTAAATTTTAAAAATTTTTATTCTGTAGCATTCTCACAACATGGCGATCTTTCAGTCTGCATCCAAACTTTACCATTTTAGATATACACCTTTTTGTTTGTATTCCAGGAAATGTAGGGTTTGGATCTCAGCCACTTTCCTCTATTTCTGCAAAAGCCTCACAACGATCAATGGCTCCTTGCCTAATTAGTCCCATCTCTTATACTGTGAATCCTTTCTAAATTGCTTTGTTACTAGATTGGCTCTGCTGCTCAGTACCTTACATGGAGGGTACCCAAAAAGGGGCAATACAGATCTGACTGAGAGCAACTGGAATTGTATCCTACCCATTTTTAATAACTGGTTTCTGTTCCAGTAAAGCTGCCACCATTTTGAGTCTCAGCAGCTTTATAGGAATCCTATATGAAAGAGGTGAATATATGCAAAAATATAGTTAATAGAAACAATGTGTGATTCACTGGCACAAATGAATATAGAACATTTTTCAGAAGTTAGTAGATTGAATAAAGTTATTATCTTACATCACAAATTGCTTCCTTAGTTCAGCCAGCTTTTAGCAAAGGAGGAAGGCTGAGGTCAGTCAGACTGGCTTGAAGCTAGTAACTGAGAAATATCTGAGAATATCTGGAGAGCTGCCTGTGGGGGCACTTTTTATGCCAGTAATTGCTAATAGCCCCTGTACCACAGTTCAGAACAGGAAATAGAAACCTTCTTTCATGTGAATGATAGCTTTCTAATTGCATAAACAGCAATGAGAAAGCAGTCCTTTATAGCAAGCCATTTCTCCAGCTTAGGGAGGAAATAAAATTTTTGTTGCATTCCTGGTGGCATTGCTGTGGTGAGTGTTAAGTCCAAGCTGCCAATAGGAAGAAAGGATGAAATAAAATGTCTTGGAGTCTGTTTATAAAACTGAAACATCAGCCACAATCTTCTGCAGGAAATGAATTTTAAAAATCAACCTGGAAGAATAAAAGTGAGAAAGCGAGGTTTGTTTTGGTTTTTTGTTTGTTTTGTTTTTTTTCCCACCGCATCTTAAACAGGTTTTATTCACCTGAAACATAAATGAGGGTAGAAGAGTGGATAGTTAAAACCTCAGAAACATGTTAATTAAAATCATAGAATCATAGTGTGGTTTGGAAGGGACCTTCAAAGGTCATCTAGTCCAGCCCCCCTGCAGTGATCAGGGATATCTTCAAATAGATCAGGTTGCCCAGAACCACATCCAGCCTGGTTTTGAATATCTCCAGAAATGACGCATCCACCATCTCTCTGGGCAACCTGTTCCAATATTTTACCACCCTCATTGTAAAGAATATATTTTTCACATCCAGCTAATACCTCACATGGTATCAGTGGATGTCGTCTGGGCCTAGGAGCCATAAAATTAAAAAGTTGCGCTTAAAAACTGTCCAGAATTTGCTGGTCATTGTGCTCTACATGCTTCCAAAAGATACATGTCTTCCAAAAGAGAGAGGTTAGACTTACTAATTATTTAGCTTCATCGCAAAGTTAAAAAAGTATTTTATTTCTAGATATCAGTACTTCATCTCAAGGGCAGTTCTCAGCACAGGTTGTTTGGTTATAAGTTATGCCACTAAGACAAGCTGAGAGCTTGCACAAAAAGCTGGAGAGGAACTTTTTACCAAGGGCATTAGGGGTAGGACAGCAGGGAATGGCTTTAAACTGATAGCGGGGAAACTGAGATGAGATCTTAGGAAGTAATTCTTCACTATTAGATGGTGAGGCAATGGCGCAGGGTGCCCAGAGAAGCTGTGGCTACCCCATCCCTGGCAATGTTCAAGACCAGGTTGGATGGGGCTTTGAGCAACCAGGTCTAGTGGAAGGTGCCCCTGCCTATGGCAGGGGGTTGGAACTACATGTACTTTCAACCCAAACCATTGTGTGATTCTGTGATTCTGTGATTTAGAAGTATGTTTCAATGAAATCATACTTGCTTCATAAGGAGGCTGTAGTTTGTTTACCAATTAAAATCATTATTTTGCTGTAATACCATTGTTCATACATCAAGTAGCAAGAAAATACCTAATTTGAATTGCAACCTTTTTAAAGCAAGATAATGAAGAAAATCATCACAGTGTCAGCTCTTTAGTTTATTTTCAGCTGTGTATGTAGAGTTGCTCAGTCACTTAGAAGAACTGCTATATGATGTAACATAAAACAGCCTCAAGACTGCAGCAATTACAGTCTAGATATTTGATATACACCATGTGAATGTTTCATTTTGTTTTTTGGTGTTTGGGTTTTTTTTTTAATTCTATTCAATCTAATTCATGTTAAAGCAATAGAAAGCAGAAGGGTGAAACACCAGGCAGTAGGGACATTTCTATAAACACAGCTCTGTTTGAAGAAGCAACTTGAAACCACTTCTGTAACTCAAGGTCTGAGAGTCAGTGAGAGTTCTGTCATGGGTCGGAGTCTGTTTGCAGCTTCTGCTCTGCTGTCATCAGCCTCTGCTAACCAGTCATATAATTCACAGTAGTTTTATTATCTATTTTTATCTTTTATACTGAGTGGAAATGTTGCCTAGATGGGACAATCCTTCCAGACCCCATACTGTACTCTTCTAATTCACACCCCATTTATAGCATGAGGACAGAAAACAGTGTAACAGGGAAAGCTTAAAAAAAAAAAAAAAAAAAAAAAAAAAGAGAGAGAGAGAGAAGTAATGTGTACAATATAACTAACGATGTCTGGTTTCCCTCCTATCTCTGATGTCTAAGAAAGGGTGATCTCATTAACCTCTTTCAAGATGAATAATAATAGGGTGTCTTTTCTCCATCCACTTGCCAGTTGTCATAAAATTATAAAAACTGCTTATCTTTAGGCTCTTTACCCCTCTAAAATGATGTTCAAAAATGACTGATTTTGACAGGCCGACTGACATGGAAATGATTGCATTCGCTCATTTTTGGAGGGCTACTCAATTGTCCAGAAAACCGGGCTGCGAATTGCCATCTCTCCTTATTCTGATGCGTTAATTCTAAGAATTTTTAGCCATCTTACTCTATAAAGAACTTATCTGGATACATTCTTCCAGTCTCTTTATTGTAGACTTCCACATTTCTCTCTCTGTAAGTGAAATTCAGTTACATCAGGCAGTTACAAAGAATAGTGCAGTTTGCTCTTGCCTGGTTGCTATGCCCCTGAACTGCAACAAAGAATTACAACAGAAAAGTGGGAATACTTCTGCACCTTTTCTACAGCTGCTAACATAAAGAATTGCAGTTACTAGCCAGAGGTGTATATAGATCAGCCACTGTTCTTGAACAATAGCGCTTTGGTGACTCTATGTCAGCTCAAACACTTTGTAGCTTGTGGGATCTCAAGAAAAAAAATCTGTAATAGACTTCTGTGTATGTGCAGGTCTAATGCAGTGGAGGTTTAAGATAATCATAAAAATGAAGCGTAATATAGGTTATTCATGATCACAACCATATTAACAAGATAAGTGTAGTTACTGGGGGGAAACAAAGGCCTTGTAAAAGTGCTGGTAGTTTTTGTGTCATTGCCACACTCTGCCTCTTTGAGATTGGGAATAGCCTGAAAAACACCCACTAAGAGCTGGTGTGGAAGTGAACCGTTGAATGACAACTCTGTAACATGCTTAAACATCAGTGAAAAACATATCTATAGGAACCTGCTGCTTGATGCAGCTTACATATTGGTAATTTTTCTGGCTATCCTCCACTGGCAGACAGGCATATAGCAGCTACCAGGTGAGTGTGAAAAAGGTCACAGAAGACAAGTTGCAAACAAGGTAATAATCTTTTTCTGCCCCCCAACTATTTTCCAGTGTATAACAACTAAATACTTTGTTAGCATTGCCTTGATAACAAATAACCTATGCAGGTATTGTTTTGTACAATTTTGTTGCATTCTTTAATCACTGTGTGTCACTTAAGACATCATAACAAAGGAAGATTTCAGAGAGCTTCAGAATGTTTGGATAGAGATAGAGCTCAGTATCTCCAAGATAAAAGCTAACCCTGATCCCAGGAACTTGGAGAACTAAGAGAACAGCAGTTGCAGTTTCAAAAAAAGAACAGATTTCCCTAAGCCATTTCTAGTTAAGTGTGACAGGCAGGTTGGTGGAGGTGTTTCTCCCCTTCTACTCTCCCCTCGTGAGACCCTACTTGGAGTACTGTGTCCAGCACTGGAGTTCCCAGAGCAAGAAGGACATGGACTTGGTGGAGCAAGTCCAGGGAGGGGGCAAAAAGATGCTCAGAGGGCTGGAGCGCCTCGCCTGTGAAAACAGGCTGAGAGAGTTGGGCTTGTTCAGCCTAGAGAAGAGAAGGCTCGAAGGAAACCTTAGTCCCTAAAGGGGTCCTACAAGAAAGCTGGAGAGGGATTTTTTACAAGAGCATGTAGTGACAGGACCAGGTGGAATGGCTTTAAATAGCAAGAGGGTAGATTAAGATTAGATATTAGAAACAAGTTCTTTATTGTGAAAGTGGCTCTTTACTGGCACAGATTGCCCAGAGAAGCTGTGGCTGCCCTATCCCTGGAACTGTTCAAGGCCAGGTTAGATGGGGCTTTGAGCAACCTGGTCTAGTGAGAGGCGTCCCTGCCAGTGGTTGGGATTAGATGACCTTCAAGGTTGCTTCTAACACAAACCATTATATGATTCTGATTCTATTCTCTGAAAATATTAAAGGGAAACACTCCAGTTATTTTCTTCCTGCCCTATAATTTGGTGATTGGGGTCATTGAGCAACTTTGCGTACTTTAAAAAGTCATATTTTCAGTGACATTTCATAAATGTTTGAGTGCATTCAGACCTTGAAGACTGGAGAGTGAATGAGCCATCTTTAAGAGACAGTGACAATTAGAACTCTCATTGTCAGGTACTAGGAACCTAGTGGTGAGCACTTCCTGCAAAGTGCTGCACACCTGCTGCTCTTAATCAAATTAAAGACATCTAAGAATGTTTAGCGCCTCACAAGAATAAGTTCTTATTTACAACAGAAGAAATTACCAGAATAAGAGATAATTATTTAATTTAATTCCTTGTTTATTATTCTCATTAACTATAGCACCATCAGGAAGAGGTTCTATATGAATTACATATCACTTTGCCTTATGCTGCCATGAGTAAAACTACAGCTTAGAATGCAACTGCCTAGGTGTAAATAGGTTTTCTTAGCCAACATTAAGTTGTATTAATCTGTGATGTGCTGTATGAATTACATATGTTAATATTTCAATCATTAAATTGGAATACCTGACAAAATAATTCTCTTTTTATTAACTATATATTTACGGTATTAAAGAAATCTGAACAAAGGGTAAAATGTCTAGCATCTTAACATTTAAAATGCAGTAAAACCAACCCAAAATTATATGTGCAGAAAAAAATTCCAATAAAAATGATTGTTAAACAACGTAATAATAGCAAATTTCCCAGAATTAATTTGCCGTATATGAAATACTTTACAATGATAAGACTTCATATTCTACATGCAATATTAAGCAGGAAAATTCAGCAAAGGGGTAATTTTACTCTTGCAAGCCACATTCACTCCAGTTTACGCGAGTGCACTTCTGATTAAAGCCGCAGAAACAAACAGATTTAGCAGAATTTAAACCTGTATAAGTGGGAGAAGCACTTTAATACCTTCACTTTTATTGATGTATCATGCAAAAGGTTATTTCAAAGGAAGAACTTATAGCTAATATAATTCATATCACAATAGAAATCTTTCTGCTATGAAAGAAGCACTTATCTACTGTAAATATGCTTCTGTTGTTTCTTTGACTAACAGACACAAAAGGCAATAAGGGATTCATGTGTTTTGTTTTAGCTTTTTATTTTAAGTTAGAATGTCAGATCATAGAAGTGCCTGCCTTTTTTTCTGAATTCATATCTTCCTGTGTTTCATTACATATGGAAAGCTCAAATGCAGTAGCTGGTTAAAGGCATTCAACCTTCCAGAAAATTACAAAATCAAATGTTATTCTTGAATAATAGATATTTTGCCATTTTGTTTTGGGAAATGCAGATATCGTGATTCTAAGTAAAATAGAAGTGACATAAGGAAAAAGTTGCACATGCACACACTGTTGTATAAAACAAGAAGTGTACATGTTCATGTGATTTTAAGCTTGACCTAAAAATGTTTTCTGTAGACAAGTACATTTTTCATGATAACACCATAAAGATAGATAAATTACTTCTATTGCTTTCTGTTTTGTTTTGTTTTGTACTGGATATGTAGTTGACAAGCTGGTAGCTTTTCGAATAAAAGAATTTATGGTTGGTAGTAGAACTGCAAATAAGTGGGTTTGGGGTTGGCTTTTTTTTCATTTCACTGTCTGAAAACAAAAATTAAAAAAACCCAGAACACTGTCGTATGTTGAGCCTGAGCTAAAATTCACTGATTGCCACTGAAAGAAAAAAATGAGAACAAATTAACTTATTAATAAACTTTTGCTAGAAACACTTAATTTGGGGGATTTACATGATTTTTTAAATATTTGGTAATTTTGGGGCAAAGCAAAAGGTAATTTCAAAACAGTAAAGAAAAAATGTCTTACCTAGAAAATGTCAAAAAATAGATTTTCAGATTTCACCTTTCAGCGAAATCTATTAAAAGTTGTTTCAACTTAAAGCCTGTTTTATCCGGGAGTAGACTGTGGAAAAAAGTTCATAAACCACAGATTTATTATTTTCTGTAGACTTTTCAAAACCCATCAATTAATTTAGGCTGTGATGCAGGTTTCTCTGATAAAGTGAAATTTAAATTTATATCCTTTATTTGAGTTCAAGTCTGTAGTTGCAGCTAATACAAAATTTGCTGTCCCTGTAAGTATCACCACCTTGAGCAGGCCTCATAGGTACACCTATGTTCAGTGCAGAATTTGTACTGAAGGACCATGGCCCGATTTTAGAATTCATGATTCCTCATGTAAGGACTCATCTGTAAGCATAAGCATATCCACAGTGAGCTTTGCCTTAGGAAAGGAACATGCAGAGTGTGGTAGCCAGTTGGAAAATCCATACTTATCTGAAGCAAAATGTGCATACTTACCTTGCAACTTTATGCTGTGCTGATCAGTTATATCTGTGACTGGGAAAGCTAACATTTTTTTAAGCTTTTATCCTCCCAGTAATTGCATACATGATTAATGTTACACTCTTGAACAAGCATTCTGACCCTGAAGAGCCATCCGGAACATCTGCATTAGTCTCAAAATGATTATGTGAAAACTTACTTGTGTCTTGGGACACTGTTTACCTCTATTTTTGTTCTTGCTGAGTATTTAATGGTTTACAGCACAACTAATATATGTAATAAGCTAATAAGGGTTCAGATTATAGTTCTGTAACTCTTGCTTGACATAAAATCTTTCTCCTACTGTGTAAGTAAGATTAATTTGTAATCTTATATGCTTACTTACATCTCTCACAGTGATCAAAGTAGGCCAAGTATGTAGAGTCTTGAATACAATTTAGGCCTAAATTATAAACATCAAACACTCTTGTCCATATGCTACTTCCATTTATAATATGTATCTAACAGAAAAGATTGAAAGATTTCCTTATTTATTGTTTAGGAAAACACACAGGGCAAAAAAAAACCCAAACAGGTTTACTAATCTGAACTGCAAAGAGCGGCTTTTATTACTAGTGGCAATAAGAAACCCTAATAATATTTAATCCTGTGTATTGTGCATGAATTGTATTATTGTCCAATGAATCTTTAGGCATTTGTCATGTATAAATATTAACAATTCTATGAGTTAAGTGAGCAAAAGGTAATTCTTCGGATGGCATTGCAGATTTATAATGACGGCTCTTAGCAACATGAAGTGCTAGTATGAGTCAGAGAGAAAGTGAAGAAAGCTGTAGAGTCTCTCTAAAGGCACATTGCAAAGTGGGGTGCATCTCACCTAAGTTTAACCATCTAAAACTTAAGAATTTATTCTAAGATAGTATTCTAAGATTCTTTTATTGTAGATAGAGACAGGCAAGTGATTGCATCTTGTCTTTACTTATGAGATCTCTCAGTATATTCTTCTTTACTCTTAATACTTGTAATAATTTTGCATAAAAGAATAATAATAATACAGATTCTAGGAGATTTTTTTAATGAGATATTTGTAAAGCTGTTTGTCATCAAAGGTCATTCTGTGAAAGCAAGAAGACCTCCTTAAAATATTCCTTATTGTGTAAGACGTACAAAATGTTGTGGACTCAAAAGTGAAACATGGCCTTACAATTGAGATAATCTACTGATGTGCTGTAAAGCTGTTCATATCATGTGTCCTTAAGTGAACATCCCTCCCATGTCATGTAATTACTGATAGTTGTATGCTATTACATGAAGCTTGCATGCATTTAACACAGTATTGAAAACTACAATTGTCTATGATAGGATTAAATTATTAAGCCAGTCCTTTTTGTCCATATGTCAATACATAAAAGTCATATCAGAGACTAAAATGCAGAACCTCATCCATAATTTTAATGCCACGTCCTGTGCTTTAGGCTGTGGATCTGGAAATTGCAGCACGTAAAAGCTTCTAAATGTGGTTTCCTATCTCACTGCTTTTACATCCTGTACTGTTAATATTAAGCATTTTACTGAGTTATTTTGGAAAAGCCTGAGTGAAAACTAAATGAATTGCAAATTGTTTATACAAAATGACGTAGGGAGTTCAGCATTTCCTGGCAGGTGAAAAGCATTGCACATACTGACTTTCCATCTGTGACTGCATACCTAGACAGTGCCAAACCCAAAACTAGGTAGTATGCAACAGCTGAGAAGACAAAGTGTGATGTGCATTTAATTTCACCAAGAGAACTGTCGCATTCTGCAAGGCACATCAACTGCAGAATAGCTACTTTATATGAGTGTGTATATATATCTCTCTCTCTCTCCACACATATGATATATAAACACACATATATATTGCTTATTTGGATATATTGTATTTCTTCATTATAGAGACAATCTTGTGTGAATGTAGCAGCTGTAAGAGCTGTACAATTTAGGTATATGGTACTTTGCATGTTTTGCAGATGCCAAGTGACAAAAATCTGTATAAAGTCTGTTAATTTTCTAGTGCACAGAAATTCTTCATTACATGGGGGTTACAAAGACAGAATTTTTACAGAATTTTGCTAATGTTAATGAATAAATAAATAGTATTATTATATTATGAATCTTCATACCAATTTCAGCTGGCTGTTCAGAGCTGTGCAGTATGTAGTGTGTAAGACTCATGCTGTTGATTCTTGCTTTGTGAATTCCCAGACCCAGCCCTGTGAGCTTGTCAGCTTGGTTGCGTTACAAATCGGCAAATACAAGTGGCTGTAGAACAAGAGGTGGGTCATCATGCAAAGATTTGTGCTCAAGGACTTCAGCAAAGAGGCAGGCTACATAGATGCAGGTATATTGTGGCCTCTGGCTCACCTTGGGTGACCCAGTGTGCCATTGCATCTCACAGCTGAAAGGAAGAGTCTTTTTCACAACTGTTCAAAAAGGAAGAAAGGAAGCTATATTCAGCAAATAAATTATTAACACTGAATTATTCCCTCAGCTCTATGGCACAGTCACTGCTGCCCCAGTTTTCTCTCTTGCATATGAAGCATAAAGTATCATTCCTGTCCTCAAAGCCTTTTCTAATAGAAATTGGTGAGATGGCTGAAGTCAGAATTGGGCCTTATGAGGTAGCATCTTTTGGCAAAGAATATATAATTTTGCAATTTTATTATTTCAGGATCTTGTTCTATTCCTTTTGAATTGAAAGGGGGACTTGCCAATGACATAAAAAAACAGGGAAGAATAGGCCTGCAGTTTCTCTGACATGGAAGGACCCACTTAGATGCATACACTAATAGCAAAGCATTCACACTTGTACATAGTTGGTACGTTGATCTCAACATAAACTTTTACCAGTTTTGGCTGCTTACTTACAGGAGTTTGATATGACTCAGCAGAGTGCCTTTTCATGGAGGTCAAAGGGCTGAATAGAAACCTGTAAGAGACCTATGCCAGCCAATGCAGAGATTTTACTGGCTAATACACTGTAATGCTGAGCCTTACTTACGTAAGTATGTATTTTTACTGAACTAAGAGTAGTTTTACAAAGTAACCTAAATGTTTTCAGGATAAATTAAACTTCATACTGTCTTGACTGGTCTTGTCCCAGCTCATTTATAGTAGAAATTTGTCAGGGCAAAAAATACTTTTTTATTACATATCATCTTTTCAGCAATGCAGCTCATTATCTCTGTCTTGCAAATACAGAGAATGAAGTAAGAAACAAACATAATTTTCTGAAAATAGGACAGTAAAGCAGAATAAGATGTTATATTTAACTCGGTATCTCATAAATCCCAAATCAGGGAAACAATGTTAAGACAGTATGTGTTTCCAGTGTGTCTGCTTGTATATCTGTATGTGTACATATTCCTATATCGCTACCTCTCTGTATAACTCTTTAGAAGTAAACCAGGTGTTTTTCTAGATGAACATTACCAAATCTGAGGTAGTATGTAGATTCAGTAATATTCTGTTGTTGAGAAAAATATTATTGAGACCAGGGATTAAAAGTAGATGTATGAAATATTTTAGAGGGAAAGTTGTATTATACAGACACCTAAACACATATATCTGGCTGGATGAATTGATTTTGTACTGAACTTTTTCAGTGCAATAGGGGAAAAACTCACTTTATTAACAAAAAGTGTGGGATGAAAATGTAATAAAAATGTCAATCTATTAGATAGTTAGAAATCCATCCACTGTAGAAATTAATTGACAGTAATTCTGTGGAACATAAGAATATTAAGAAACTGCCAAGGAATAAGTCACAAAGTACATATTTTTACGTCAGCTGTGCAGTAGGATGTTTTGACTGGGTGTTTTCATATGTGAGACTTAGTATTCAGTAATTACTAAAAGAATCGGAGCATTTTACTTTGGGAATTTCTTTCATGTTTCCATGAACATAAAATCTTGGTCTAGAATTGCAGTCAACTTCCAATGATTATTCATCTTCTCTATAAATTTAAATAGTACCATAAATATTTAATGTAACTTGGTAAAATACTTTAATGCAAATATAAACTTGTATTTTACATTTATAAGATAGGTTTTGAAAGTTTGCAATATGTTGATGATTAATTATAATCATGGTTCTGTTTGACTAGGAAAGTATATGTGAGGTGATCTACATGCAAGAGCATCTTAAATCATCTGGTCAGTGGGTACTCTGTGCAGAGATGGTGTCCTGAGTACTACACCATTCTGATCACTGATATTAAACCTGAGCAAAACAGTCATCTGTCAGATGGCCTTGGCTCCAAATGCTTCCTGAGCAATTCAGAAAGCGAGGAAAACGGTTCCAAACATTCATTCCCTATACTGACGTCTTCCATTCCCGCGACACAGCAGATGGAGGAACCAGTTGCATCATGTGCTGAGGAGCGAGGCTGTTCCCTCAGTGCAGCCTGTGCAGGTCTGATCAGATGCTGCTCTGGAGGCCAGGAGGCAGAAGATGACAGAGAAGCAGAAGTTTTCCATTGACTGTAACTTCCCCAGTGAATCACATGGAGAACAACCAATTAGATATGGAAGCTACTAAAAGTCAGTACATATCTAAATTTAGCCTTCATACTGATCTACTCATGTCCTTTCTACTAGCTCATATGGTCATCCCACAGCTTATTTGGAAACTCATTCAACTTGAAGGCTCTCTATTACACGAGGCACAAAGTAGGTTTGAACTTGAATCTTGGCAAATACATTAGTAAATTCTCAGGAAATGCCACTGCATAGCCAAGTATCTCTATACTTTTTAAAGATTTTTTTAATGTTTTTTTGTGTATTGATTCTTCTGCTCTTATCCTATTTATCTAGATTTCACTGATCTTTTTTTTTTTTTTTTTTTTTTTTGGTCATTTCATGCAAGCCAGAAGCAGAACAAGAAGAAAATTCACTCAGGGCTCAGGCTTGAATTCATTTTGCAGTTAGGGATTTATTGCAGGGATTTTGGATTTATCCAACTTGACACTAAATACATAAATGTCTCTAGCCCTATTTCTTCCTTGTAGTGTGACAAACAGAAATCATCCCCAAAATAAAAACTGCGGTATTCAGGGTTGCTGCTATGTCTTCCCAGAGCTCTGCTTCATGACTTACTTTTTGGCTAACAAAATCCTCATTGTTTCTCTTCTTTGTGATGTCAATATCCTTTCTAATTGAAGGGCCCAAAAGCATTTTGTTGCCTCAATTAGTTTTGAGGTAGTCAGTGCTTTCTTGAGCTGTTTCTGTACCCTGTCTAGGATGTAGGCTACTGAAGTGGTTCACTAAAAATATGTGGCATGATCAGAAGGTTACCAAAGGCCTCTTCTTTAGCTGTGGTTTAAATACTACCTGAAGGTTTAGATTAAGACTCTGAAATAACCTAAAGAGTACAGTTGCATAATCCAGGAGAGAAGTCTTATTTGCTAAGTTTCTTCTTTGTAAAAAAACTAATTTGGGGACCAATTCTCTTCCCAGATATTCCAGATTAAACTGACTTTAGAGGAAACAAACTGAGATCAATAACTGAGACAAGAATTGGCTCTTATTCTCCAGTCTGAATATATTTGGGTTGGTGAATACGTGACTGCAGGATTTTTTGGTAGTGTTTTAGTATAGTTGAGAGCAGTCACTGACTAATGATGGAGGAGGACTCATTGGTTTTTGATAGTGTTAGGGTGTATTTTCCTACTGCAGTCATTAAAGCAAGTTCAAACATGATCTGACTAGCCAGTCTAGAACGTATGTAGACAAATGCTTGATGAAATGGGGGAAATACTGCCCTCGGTGTTGTGAAGCAGAGCTGTAGAAGCTACTGCAAATGAAGCACTTCCTAGGAGATGTAACTGTATTATTTGTGTTTAGGGAATGCTGCTAAATGTTAGCAATCTCGCTTTCAAAGAGGTCTGAATGAGAATCAATTTTCCTACCCTCAAAATAGAATAAGTTTTTTTTTTTAAATGAAGCAGTGAAATCAAATTATGATCTCACAGCAACTTGTAAGGCAATTTTTTAGAGATTTTCAAACTTTGTCTTACTTCCTTGTTCTACCTCATTTTATATGGTCAGGTCATTTGTTTGCATTTGGAGGAGTCTGGCCTTTAGTTCTCCTGACTTATGCCAGGAATTTGAATCTGAATCCTGACAGTCTGTGACTCCTGCAGTTGTTAATTGCAAATTCTAACTATCCAGTTAGGTGGGCTTTTGAATCCTCCTTTTCCCTGAGCACAGTAACCTCTAAGGTCAGTCTCTAGTCATCCTCAACAAAAGAGAGTTACCCAAAGTGTAATGCTCCAACAGAAAGACTTGTCAAGTAATGATAGCCCAGCTACTGTAGTCCTACCTTGTCTTTTTTTACAGATCCCACATGAAGCCTGGATGTATTTCTCACTTGAGGTACTTTTCATTGTGAAACACCTAAGCTTCACTCATATTGTTTTCAGCTTTTATGCATTCTCCTATTCCACTTACGTCTACAGAGATAGATGCGCAGGAAATTTGTGTATTATCAATGCATGAGAAAACACTCCCCCTTATTAGCCCAGATTCCCTTTTCCTGAGGGCCAGTTTTGGAAGTTACTTTTTCTCCCAAAATCTTCTTTGACAGAGGCATCCATCTGCATTTGGAATAATGTAGGTTTGGAGAGAAAGTGACAGACTTCAACTGAAAGTTTACAGATAAGTTAATTCTCATTTTGAAAAAGCAAAAATTAGAGACTATTTCCTGGAAGCTAGTGGACACTGGATGTGAAACCCTGTGAAAAGGTTTGTCATTTTACCTCTCCTGGCTGCCAAAAAAGAGGTTAAAACTCTATTTTAAATCACAGATCTCTAAAAATATAGAGGAAAGTAATTACTTTTAAGTATTTTGTCTTTATTACCAAATTAAAATCATATTCTTCCATTCAAAGCTCTGGCCAGCATCATTGCCTTTGTTTCTTATTATATTACTCTATGGAAGAAGCAGGCATCATGCTTCTGTCAGTGAAATTCTCTGAACCGGTTCCCCCAAGATTTTAATAGCATCTGATTTATTGCATTTAGTGATCCTCTGTAGGAACAAATGGATAAAGTGTTTTATAGTTTTAACTTAGCTCCCCTTTTTTCTGCCTTTAATGCTCTAATCCTTTTTTATCTAGGGACACAGACCAACAAACTAACCACAGTTCATAAGAGATTTTTCCAGACAAATTAAATCTCTAAGAACTGCTTAAGCTGAGACCTTAAATGAAGATGTACTGTGAAGCAGAGGGCCATATTGCCAACACATGGAAATCAGCATAGTACTACTGACTCAATTCAAAACCAGTAGAACTTTCCTTACTTGTATTAAATGAGATTGTGTGGAGACTTTCTGTGGAGAACTGTTGGTCTTCCTGTAACATTTAAGTTTTGAAGTGCTGCTCTGCAGTGTTTCCTAATAAAGGTAGTGATTTTCCAACCACAATGTTTTCTAGTAGCAGCTGTATTAGTAAGCAAGTAAAATGGGCCAAGAACCAATCTGGGGTGGAAAGCTGTGCATTGTTTTCTCCCTTTACTCAGCGGCTTCATGCATCCAACCTGATGAGGACAGTCCCTTTCCTGGGCTGTTGCATGAATGCTGCTTGGGCACTGTGTAGGACTGTTCTGATTGGCACAAGTCAGAGCTGATTTAGGGGCCATGCTAAGAATTTAATAGTATGAGTAGCTGCATACAAGTGCTTCTGTCTGTAACCTATTTAGAAGTTTGTAGATCTGGTGCCTTTCATTGTTGCATAGGAATTCAATTTAACTGAAGAAGTGATTTTTTAGACATAAAATTGGTACTTGTGTGATCTGAATACTGCTGATTTGAGAATTGTTCCAAAAGTTTGGTGTCTTTCACACTTAACTGCTTTGAAGGTTGAGTGAGTTAAAGTTATATTAAAATAATGACTTTGATAAATAGGTTCTGTATTATCTTCTGATAAATGTTTGTTGTTGGGTTTTTTGTTTGTTTTTTTTTTCTGGAGAATCAAGAGGATTCTACAGGAGCTACACATACTGAGTTTATAAGTCTTCTTGACTTATAAAGTTGATAACTATGTATCCCCACCATTACATTAATAATGCAGCCCTTCAGTTCATGCACTAGGTATAGTCAAAGCTGTGTGCAAAAACAGTGAGCATTGAGCTGTACACTGAAAACCAGTGTAAGAAATCAAATTAGGAAAAAAAGCATGTCTTGCAAACATCAGGTTTCATTTCTATGTGGCCTGAATATTTGCAATTTCTGTAAGCACTGTGAATTACTTATCAGGAGAAATGATGAGCCACCACAAATGTATATATTTGAATCCAGAAAGTGAAGAAACAAACATTGTCAGGTTATGATGTTTAGTAGTTGTTCTTCACATTAAATATTTCACAGCTCTGTAGAAGGGCCTGAATTTGCCTTCCCACAGCAGACTACTAAACAAGTTGCTAGATTCTGTTTTTCTGAACAAATTGTTTTTAGGACGTGGTGCTGTCTTCCACAGGTCAGCAGTCAGTTGCGCATCGGTAACTGCAATCCAACCCATGCAGCAGCAAGTCTGTCAGAAATTTACTTTCTTTGATGCAAACTTTTACAAATATGAGTGTATTTTTGGTTTTGTATTTTTTTATGTTGTAGTTGGTTGTGGTGTTTTTCTTTAGCTGAATACATCTCGGTTGCTGATAGTTTCATTATTAGCTGGCTAATAATAAAATAGTTGCTTTTATTAAGTTGTATGAAGACTGTCTCCTCTGTTCTTTCAACTTCCATCAGCAACTCTTTCCTTGAAGCTCTTCATATGGTGAAAATTGCAGCTGTTGCATTTGAGCCATTTACATCTGGAGCAGAAAGTCACCCACTTTTTGTGAGTGAAATGTGGACACCGGAGGGCTTATAGTCATTTATCTATTTATTTATTTATTCATGTACAAAAAATCCAATTCATTATGCCAAGAGCTACAGCTACAAATAATTTAGAATCATAGAATAGTTAGTGTTGGAAAGGACCTTAAGATCATCAAGTTCCAGCCCCCCTGCCATGGGCAAGGAAACCTCACACTAAACCATGTCACCCAAGGCTCTGTCCAGCCTGACCTTGAACACTGCCAGGGATGGAGCATTCACAACTTCCCTGGGCAACCCATTCCAGTGCCTCACCGCCCTCACAGTAAAGAACTTCTT
>WYDI02014367.1:0-15051 GCA_009867235.2 Psittacus erithacus | reverse complement strand
CAAAATCAAAAACACAGCACTGCACCAGCTACTAAGAAGGAGAAAAATGACTGCTACTGCTGAACCCAGGACACCATATCAAGCAGTGTTCTTGTTGGATAGAAGAGTAAGACATACTCTCCAACAAAGTAAGGGACATCATCATTTACAGGAAGTAAATCCACATGAATCTTTACTTACTAACGTCTATCTGTTGTTCTTGAAAATAAAAACAAATGTGTGGAGTTCTTTGGGGTTTTATTTGTTTTTTTGAGGGTTAGGGTTTTTTTCTCATTTATATGAACATCTAAACCATGTGAAACTCCATTTAATTTTTTTGAATGCAAACATTGAAACAAAAGTTTCTAAGATCATGGGCTTACTCAGGTGATAAATTAAAATTTGATGGGAATACATTTTCCTATTTTTATCTAGCCCAAATTGGCTTATTCAGAGAATACAGGACATTATGGTACTTTTTACTATTACTTAAATGTTTCAAGTCACTCAAATTAGGCTGTATCCATTTCATTTTAAGTCAGTACTAACCTAAACTGCATTTCAGTATTGTAAAGCTTTGCCTCAGAAATGTTATGGTTCTTATCTGATATCCTGTTCTCTTTGAGGAGAAGACTTACTGCCCAAGAACCTGGTGTTGGTATACCCCCCATAAGGACTGCAAGAGGGCAAACATGGAAGCTGGTCCTGGAGCACTGGTAGATGTTGAAGGCTTATTAAACAAAATTTCCATTGGTATGCTTTAAAAGAGATGGAGGGTGGTGGAGAGAAAGAGAAGTCAGTTTCATGTTGAAATTGTTTGAAACTTCGTGTCAACTGGGAAAGAGCTTAATTATTTCATTACATGTTAAACTATTGCCAAATGAAATATTTATTTTACTTTAGGAATTTGTAAACTTTCAGAAACATAATTAAAAAAGTAACCAAACCCAAGTAATTCTAGAAGCTACACTTTCAGTTGAAAAATCACTCTGATAGCTCTAAATTAGGTTACCATTTTCTTTGGATTTGGTTTTCCGTTGCGAACACCTATCTAACTTTGCAAATTGTACTATTAAATCCAAATCTTTTTTCACTACTGAAGCAAAAAAAAAAGAATAGAATTTTCATCCAATCAAAAAAGTTAGAAAACATTCTATAACATGCCTTTTGTTCTTTCCACAACATGACTGCAAGCATGCCTAAGACAGAATAGAAAAAAGCGGCGAAGCTGTTAATGTAGTCTATGATTCTTTGCTATAATCAAAATATCTCTTTCATAAGCAATTGCTAGCCCTTTTCACAGAGGACTACTATTTTATAGAAGCAATTATAGACTGCCAGGGAATTACTAGGACTGAAAAAAATACATATTCACACATAAACTCTAAATTACATATGATTACCTAAAACTACTGGTCAAAAATTTGAGGTGTCATTGCTGTATGTTATATAGAGTCATTAAATTCTGACTGTGCAAAGTTTTATATATTTTTTTTTAGAAAATAAATTGCTCACTACGTAAATAGAATGGCTTTTGATTTCATGAACAGGGAATTCAGAAAAGGCCTTTTATGATAAATACTTGTTTATTTTCAGACTAAATAGCTCTGATATGCAAATGTAATTCCAAAAAAGTAGAAAACAGCTACCTGCATAAAAGTCCTGCATATTTATTAGTGGAATTGTAAAGAATATACCATAGCAAGATTTAGATCAGTAACATCACATGGCAAGATTATATTTATATGAAATAAAGTCTCTTTTTGCAATATAAGTTACCTTAACTGGAATTTTTAAATTGCTTGAACTTGGTTCCTCTTTGATATAATAATTACTAATGATTCATCTATGCTAGATGCTTTTTGTTGACATTTTAGCTTCTAGTTCAAAAGAAAAGGTCTGAAATACTTTTACTGAAAATGTTTTAAATAGGAGCTGCCAACCTATTTCTAGACATCAGCATGTCAATTGCATTTTCGTATTCAGTCTGCCTTGAGAAATGACAGTTCCAGAGAGCTGCCTCTTTGAGTATTAATGAACAATGCATGTCTCCTCAGTGAAGATCAAGTCTGTATTGCACAGTGATAAACCTTTTTTCCAAACAGAACCAAATAGGGATTTAACTTTGACAGAAAAATATGGTTGCATCTCATGTGAATATACAAGAATAAAATAGTTATATTTTCTGGAAGTTAAATTTCCTACTAGCTGGTTTATGTTTAGCTTCTTTAGGCATGGCTTCAGATAACTATGAACTGTCTGACAATAAAAAGGTGTAAGAAAAAGCTGTTTGGGGTTTTTGTTTGGGTTGTTTTTTTTTTTTTGGTTGTTGTTTTGGTTTGTTGTTTTTTGGTTGGTTGTTTGGGTTTTTTGGTTTTTATTTACCAGTGAATGTAATAATGTGTCTTTTATTAGTTTGCATTGTATATTTCATTTTAATAGGAATTACAGGAGTATTCCAGGAATATACCTAAGGAATATATATAAAATAAAATTCTGATCAGTGTAAGATTGAAAGTTCAATATTAAAAGGAAAACTAACTTTTGGAAAACAAACATTTGCTTTGACCCTTACTACTATTGCTGTTTATTCAGTCAAGTTTAATTGCATTTGAACTACTGACATCTGACTCAGCTATCATCTTTAGTATATTCATATGCTGACACGAGTGAATCCCTTTAACTTGGAAGCATAGAAGCTAGGTAGCTTGGCAGTGTTTGTCAACACTTCGTTCAAACATGAGTGAAAAAAACCCAAGTGTTGCTTTTTAATGTTTTGATCCTTTCAGGCTCTTGGTTTAGATTCTTAAAGCTGCTTTTAGTCTCTTAGGTTGCTGCTACCAACGGCATCAATTCCAGTAATGCACTGACTAACAAAACCAAACACAATGCAAACACACAGAGAAGTCCATGTAAGAATAACACTTAGATTAAATTTACAAAAGCCAGGAAAAACATGGGAGAAAAGTATTTCAGTAAGAATTGAAATGTTGAGGAGCCTGTAGGTTAAACATGCCCTCCATTGGCTGTAATGACAATAATCAACATAAAACACTTTAGACACACATTACTGGATTTTTCTTTTTTGGGTTTGATATTAATTCTTAAATAAATTACCATTCTGTTTTAAGTGCTGAAATAACTCCTCTGGTTGGAGTTATGCTGCCAATAACAGTGGTCTCAGGTTGACTTCTGCTATACCTGTGCAGTTCCCTGGGCTACAGATAATGGTATTCTTCTGTGTTTTAATTTCTGAATTTCTCAATGGAAGAAGAAATACTATATTACATAATTGTCCACTTATTCAACAGATATGGGCCTGCCTGAAGGTAAATTAAATCAGGGCTAAGGGAGAAGGATGGTAGTCACTGTTTTCTCCCACTCTTCTTTGCTTTTCTGGTCGTGTTGCCATAAAAGAGGTATAAACAGAATATATTTGTGCTCCTGTTGTTCCATGTGATTAAACAATATTCAAGGCTTTGTGGTTAGCATTAAAAATTACTGTTAAGAGTGATAATTGCTTTTATCTGGTACATATCTGTAGAGCTATTGCATATAAAAACTGCACTGCCTTTCTGTGTTAGGAAAACTGAATCAGTCGGTGCTTGCAACTCCAAATCTGCAATTCCTGTTAGCACTTTAATGCTTAAAGACTCATTTGCTTAAATTTGTTTTTCAAACATTCTAACATTTTAAACGATCTTTTTTTCTTTTTGTGCAGGTTTCAGATTGCATTCCTTTTTCTTTCTTTCTTTTTTTTCTTTCTTTTTTTTAATTCCCTCATTGTTTAGTATTTTTGGCAGGTTTGATTTTACTCCATCAGATACCGTTTCCCTCAGCCATGTAAATGTAGCGCATATTAAAACCTTTTGCCATGGTTTAAGCCCATCCAGTAACAGAACCACACAGCCGCTCGCTCACTCCCCCACTTTCTTTCCCCCTTGCTCCCAGAGGGACACAGAGCAGAATGATAAGAATGTAACTCTCACGGGTTGAGATAAGAGCAGCCAGGTAACTAAGGTATAACACAAACCACTGCTGCTACCACTAATAATAATAATGATAAGGGAAATAACAAGGGGAGAGAATATAAAACTGAAAGGGGAAAAGGAAAAGAAAACAATAAACACAAATGATGCGCAATGCAATTGCTCACCACCCACCGTTACCCAGCCTGGCCTGAGCAGCTATTTGGGCTTTTCGGGTAACTCCCCACAGTATATATACTGGGCATGACGTGCTGTGGTATGGAACACCCCTTTGGCTAGTTTGGGTCAGGTGTCCTGTCTCTGCTTCATTCCAGCTTCACATGCCCCTTCTCACTGGCAAAGCATGAGAGACTGAAAAGTCCTTGATCAGAATAAACATTACTTAGTAACAACTAAAAACATTGGTGTGTTATCAGTGTTGTTCTCAGACTAAAGTCAAAAACACAGCACTGCACCAGCTACTAGGAAGGGTTAAAATGACTGCTACTGCTGAACCCAGGACACCTTTTTTTTTTTTTTCTTTTACAGCTAATGGATGGGTATGAGAGCACAATGTGGTACAGAGCTGATCGAGTGGACATGTCAGATCAAATCCTTCTCTGTCTCCTCTAGACATGTTTGATCTAGCCTTTAGGTTAGGGTTTAATTTGTTTCATTTATTGTTAAATTAAGAAGCTTCTAACTGTGCTTTTTACCTTTAACACCCATCACTAAAATGAGATTCTTTTTCTATTAAAGATATGCTTGCTACATCACCCTATTTAAAGCATACCACATGTTAGTAGTTTGTTGATTAAACAGTACTTATTTTTTTTTTTAAGTTGTAGTTAATTTCTATTGCAAGCCACACATTACAAAAAGCAAGAGAGTCAGGTAATAAAAAAGATGCAAATTGTTAACGATGATATTAATTACCATGAACTGGAACTATTCAATATAATGATTCAGGAATTCAACCAGGCAGATATCAGGCATCCTTGGAATTGTGGTAAGTATATGCTTATGCAACATCCAAAATCCTAAAGTAGGAACCATGTATTGCAAATCTATTTCAGGCAAGACATTTCTTTTAAATAATTAGCATTTGAGAATTCACAGGCTTGAGTGTCAGTTATGCCAGAAGTAACATCAACATTTATTTGAAAATATTTTTAGAACAAGTTCCAGGAAAGACTAATTTCTGTTTTAATTTATCCTGATTATAAAGAACTTGCATTAGAATATTTTGCATGCATACAGTATCTCATCTGTAGGTCATCTGGGAACACATTATAAATTATAACAATACAGACCACCAGTTAGTATTGCTTTCTGGAGTAAAAGCCAAAAGATAGATGAGAACTAATTTGATTAGATTTTTGGTACAATATTATAATTACTGGGAAATTTCCTCTCACAATTCTTTTAAAGAGATATAGAAATTTATATCTGTTATTGTGATAGATATTAGAAACAAGCACAAAAAGGATGTAATAGCTTGACACAATTTAAATCACTCTCTACTCTTACTTCACAGATTGCATTTTTCTCATCTTTCACTTCATGTATTACTGTCTTCTGAATCCATGTGTCATTCACTAGTTTTCTTTTTAACCATTCTGACAAGACAGCTTGAACCATTTATTCCATTTTAACAGTGATTCAAATAGTCCATTTTAATTAATGCAATCCCATCATTGTTAATAAAGCTTAGGAAATCCATCAAAAGTCTCTAATCTTATTTTAAAAGTAAGGATTCCAAAGTTTTTTTTTTCATTAGCAGCTGTTTGTGATTATATTTTAATATGTGGACTGAACAGATTTTTATTCATAACAGACATACATAACAGACATAAAAAGGCTCAGACAGGATGCTTTCACTACTTTCTTTCACACATTCAGACACATACATGCATATTTTAGAAAATGAAATATCATGCTTGCTTGTCAGTGACAGTTAGATTAGATGCCTGCTAAAATTTTGTGCAAAGCAATTTAAAACCTAGACTGACCTAGTGGTCAAGGAATACAGACCCGTTTTTCCAGGGCCAAGGGGGTATTCTGATTTACATCTGCAGCTTACAGTGCTTAGAGTCTAGGCCAGCAGCTGGGCATTCATGTAGAAAAAAAGAGGGTTCTTTTGGACATGCTCTCATTCTATGCAAATTGTCAATAATGTGTTTACTGAGGGTCGAGGAAGCTCAGTCAGGTTTAGAGCCACCAATTCATTCTTCTACATAAGGAGAGTCTCTGATTTTTCATAGGACCAGATTTGTTTGGCTACAGCTGCATAAAGGCTTTGCCCAAATTTCAGCCTTCAATTTCATCTTTTTGATTATCTAGGGCACTTTTTTCTTACTACAAGTTTTGATGGCATTGTCATCTTGTCAGTCTGCTGAGTCTGATTTCACTAGATACACAAAAAGCTACTCTTCTTAGTTTCCTAGCTAAATAATACTACATGTAATCAATTAAAATAAATGAAAACATTAAATACTGCAGTCTGGACTGGAGTTAGAGACCTCCCAACCCTGAGGATATTTTTCTGGTGTATTACCTAGCAAATATAATTTCTGTTTTTCAGATTGTAACATGCATCATTGTGTCAAAATTAAGCAAATTAGATCTACATATTGGATATTTATGGGTGCATCAAACAGTATAACCAGACAGTCAAAAGAGGTGATTACTGTATTCAGTGTTGGTGCAGTGAGTACTGCATGCAGTTCTGGGCCCACAACTTAAGAAAGATGAGAAGGCCCTTGAATGCATCCAGAGGAGGGTAACAAAACTGGTGGAAGGGCTGGAAAGCACGTCCTGAGGATTTTGGGCTTGTCTAATTTGGAGAGGAGAAGGCTGAGGTGTGACCTCACTGCTCAGTACGGATTCCTGAGGAGAGGAAGTGGAGAGGGAGATGCTGAGCTGAGTGCTGAATAGCAGGACATGAGGGAATGGTTCAAAGCTGTGCCAGAGGAGGCACAGACTGGACATTAGGAAGTATTTGTTTACTGAGAGGTTGGTCAATCACTGGAACAGTCTTCCTAGAGAGGTGGTTGGTGTCCCACATCTGTCAGTATTTAAGAGGTATTTGGACAATGCCCTTAATAAATTTCTCACAAAAATCACTTCTGCAGCTCCTCAACCCCAGTACTGAAACCTTGCCATGTAAACCCAGTACAGAAATATAGCAACTGTATAAATCTAGACATATAATGACAAGGCTAAAAAGTTTTAGTCTTGTCATTCTGTTTTCACTGTGCTGTTGCTTAACACGGTAAAGAACACCTTTGGCAAAACTTTCAGTCACCGTGTTCAAGATTAGCTGTGTTCTGCAAGCTTTAGTCACTGAAAAGGAATTAACAGAACAGCTAGAAATCTATCTAGAGATAAAAGAAATTAATTAGTCTGTCTTCAGAAAGTGATTTTTTTTTAAAATGTATTCCATTTTCACAGTGAATGATCTTGTAAAACATCTTTAATATAATTGGGTCCATTATTTAAGAAACAGATGCTTAAATTTCAGAGGACTTAAAACCATCTTGATCTGACTAGAATCAAATAGCTGAGGAATAAAAATACTATGCATTAACAAATACGAAACTAGAGTAACCCAGGATGAAGAAACCACACATTAAATTATGATACTTTCCCAGGTCAGGGGAGTAGACAAAAAAAAAAAATTCAATTTTGGAAGGCTGTTTCTACTTTAATGTGGATTAGAAATTGTATTTTTGGCTATATGCATTTTTCAGTCCTTTAAGTTAAACATATCGTGCCACAATCAGATCCATTTGAGTGCTGAAGTCTATGTTTTTCAGAGGTATGATTCTCAACATAGACTTAGAACATCTGTCCTTAAGAAAAGCATCCTATTAACTAAGGAACTAAAACAAAACAAATGAAAAAAAAAGTCTTTACTTTTTTTTAATGTCAAACTTTTGCTGTTTGCACTGTAAGTTCTTTAGCTTCAGTGGGATCTGGTCCATCATGTTTAAAGCATTTAATGTTTTCACAATTTGCAATACTACGCATGTTCTCAGAATTACTGTTTGAAGAGGTAAATTGTAGGTAGTGGGCAAGCAAATCTTTCAGGTAAATGTACTGTGAGACTCTGGGAGAACTGTAAAATAAAATCCATTAAGAACTGAAAGAGCAATTCCCAGTAGAAAACCATCCTCTAACTCCTAAATCTCCAGATAAAAATATTTCTGAAGTTAGCCTTTCATTTTTTGAAAGAACTATGCAAACAATAAATCCAAACCACAATTCACTATCATTTTTCAATAAACAAGAAGACAGGCTCAACTTGGGGAAAACAGTTCAATTTATTACTAGTCAAGTAATTATTTATTACTAATCAAGTAATTCAAGATTTCCCTTTCAAAGAATGTCCAGCCATCCTGGATTCCTTTGCTCTTCATGACTGCCTCCCAAGGGACTCTCATCAACCAATCCCCAAAACAGTATAAAGCCTTCTTTCTAGAAGTCCAAGGCAGCAGTTCTGTGACCCCCTACCTACTTCTCTGAGAATCAAAACCTGTCATTTCATAATGAATATGTCCAAGACATTACTCACAAGTCCTCTTCTGTTTGCGAACAACAGTTCCACTGGGGTGCCTTTCCCAGTCCCCAGCATATCCAAGCCTTTCCTACTCTCCACTGTCTTGTGGTGCTGTGGTTTTCTAGATGTCACTGTCAGGATCACCAGAATAATACTGCGATGAAAAGGACATGTAAATACGGAACCTTTCTTTTAAAAATACAAAAAAAAAAAAGAGACGAGAAAAAAGCAGGTATTATGAAAAGCAATACATTCATGAACAAATTGCAAACTGTGGCATTTAGAATTTTCTGATTCCTGAAAAAACCTAGATTATATCCTGCTTACTGTAGACTTAGTGAGATGCTATTAAATCAAATTTCTTCTAGATAAAAGCAGATTCTTGAAAACCAAACATATAAAGTTCATTTCTTGTGGTCAGTTCATACAAGACTAAATGCATTCCATCTGTTTTCCAGCCTGTCTTCACTGTGTGGCCCACTGTCCTTGGAAGACTGATAGTTGTGCTACTTCCTATGAGAACTGGAGCCAAAAGGGTGTGTTTCATCTGGTTAACTGAGTACAGACACAATTGATGAAGTGTCAGATAAGAATAAAAACTTATTATCCCAATTCCAACCTTGTGCAGTCTTAAATTTTACACATTTCCACCGAAGCCCTGCCTAGAGGAACACTGTTTCATTAAACAATTTTAAAAAATTTCTTTATATGTAAAGCTGCATGAAGGATAAATATCAGTTTTCTTTTAAGTTTTTTCTTCCAGAGAATAATACAAAATAGAAAGAAGGAAATACCAAGTTAATAAATAATTTTTTCCTACATTTGTCTTTAGTTTTCTAAAAAATAATATGTTTATCTTAAAGTGAGCAATATTTAGAAGACTGTTGTTATTATTACAAGTGACAATTTTGATGATTGATACTATGATAATTCAACAATATAAATTCTAAGTATTTTGATTTGTGGGCATTAATTTTGTGAGCATTTCTAAGACAAATAAAAGCATATGATTTGTTGGACAGGTCAATATACAAAAATTCCATTCAGGTTTTATAATCCTGCCTGGAGCTTCATGATTACAAGAAAAAGGTGCTAGTGTCTATCAGGTGTCAAAGATGTATATACAACTGTGACTTGCAAAAGCTAGAAATTCACCCAAGTTTGGGTATACTGTTACCAAAACAATAAAAGACTTCAGAATTAACTTCCCCTAAAATTCTGTGTGTCTCTTTGTGTCATTGAAACTTTAAGATCCTCTTCAAAGTAAGATGAAGAATCAAAAGAATCTGTTTTCTTGAGAAACTGGATAAACCTGGTCCTGGTCTCAGTAAAAACTGAACTTGAATAAATTATTTTAATGAAATAAACTCAAAGGCAAAATGACAAAAGGCATAATGAACCTAAGATCTAGTAATCCTGTGAAAGACGAGTGAAAAGCAGGAGGTTTATTACAAAGCCTAAAAATTATAAGGAAAATTTCCCATTCTTTGTCTATTTCTGTGTATGATGAAGACATATTATTTTCTTTTTCTAAAAAAAAAAATTCTTATAATAATTTTGCATTTCACATTTCACAGTGCTATAATACCTGTATCTGTCATACAACTGTGGTTTCATTTAGATATTAGATTCTAGCCATTTAAGATAATTTAAGAGTATTGGGCACTACTGCCCATATTAAATAATTATATTAGAAATTATTTATCATGGATATTGGCCTCTGAGACAGAAAAGAAAGGATGAATTAAGGTTTCTGTCAATTAAAAAATATTACTACTTCAGTTTCACAAAAAATGTTACTCCTAATTACTTTTTTTTCTCTCTGTAAGGTTAAATATCCAGTCTGGTAAAGTCACATCGCTGTAAATTGTTGAGATGAAATAAATATATGATATAATGTCTTCAAGATGACAACAACAAAAAGACTAATTTCAAAATAAATCATAGTGTAATCTCTATGTGAGTGCAAATCATCTCTGTGATGCCAAATCCCTGTGTCTACTGAATACAAGTCAACTTGTAGCAACTCTATGGGAGAGTATGAAAAGAGATTAAAGGTAATTAAGGTTAATTTATTTAAAGTAATCAACATAAACATCCATAATAAAAAGCTATTTGAATATTACATAATAAAGCTTTTATTTCATAAAGTTTGTCAGAAACATACAATCTCTGATGTTTGCTGGAGAGTTGAATCTTCTTCTACACATTTAAATGAGATATATCACGAAATCTATGAGCCATGAATTTTCTCAATGACAGCACAATGATATCAGCCAGCTCATTATTCTGATCTTCTTACTACAAATAAATCAGCTCTGTGACTGAGCAAAAACCAGAAATTAAAGTGGCAGATCTAGGAAAGGTCATAATAAAGCAAAAGAATTTGAAGATGTCCTTGAAGTCTGGTGACTAGCAAGTATATCAAGAGAGGCATAATTGCACATAAACATTTTTATTATTTGTTTAAATATGTGAATAGATTGATTGTTTATCACTGTCCCTTTCCTTTTGCTTCAATGAGGACATAAGGAAAACAAGCTGAAACTGTATGGGATGTCTTACCTGTATGTGACATGTATGTATACAGATTAAGTACTTTCAGAGATGCAAGACACCATTAGACAAAATAAGGTGGAGGGGATAATGAGAAAAACATGGGAAAGTCCTTAAGAAGTAACCTTGTACTCTGAGTCTTATTTGCACAGGCTGACCTTGTCTCCCAGGTAGTTGATGGATAAACCAAAGGCAGTGTAGATATGCCTAACATGAACATTCAGAGTGCTAATAAGAAGGCTGTACATCTCTCTATGCCTGCAAACTGTCCACTTCATATATTGTATTTTATAGATTAAAAATTTCTAAAAACTTCTTGTCAGACAACAACTAATGGGAAGTTGTGTTTCTTTGAAATTAGGACAGGAAAACCAGTATCTCTTCCATGTTTATTTAAACTTTCAGTGCCCTAATCTTCCTAAGATTAGTTTTGCTACATAAAGATAGTTTTCCCTTGCCTTGCTTTCCCCTTTCCCTTACTCTTACCTTTTTCCTTCTCTTTCTGTCTTTGCTACTGCAATTGCATTCCATTGAGATCTACCACCAGAGCAGAAAACACATAGCCTATTCCTTTCTTTATCAGTCCAAAAGTTAGACTGAAATTTTCACATTTAATGTAAAATATCAGATGAATAATTTTGTAAGTAGGATTTGATTGTGAAGAGCAAAGAAGAGAGGAAAAGATTTTTCACAACCACCTGACAAAATAATGCAAATGGCAGTATGTAGACACTATAAAAGTATTAATTCTTCTTCTCAGTTATTCAAATACCAGGTTGCCATATGAAATATTGACAATGATTGAGCCCTTAAAATACATCAATTTTAAGTATTTCAAACTTAAATCAACAGCCTATTTCAGAGATAAATGCAAATTCAGGTAGAGCATATAAAAATTAATCTGGCAAAGTAAAGTAATTTGGGTAGCAACTGGAAATGCCTTTTTTTTCTTTTCTTTTTTTTTTTTTTTAAGTAGAAAAATGGCGAGGTTTGCTTTAAGTAGTATACATCAATATATATACAGTATAGTTTATTCCATTTCCTGCAAGTTTTTTAATCCTATGTAATCACACACCAGACTCCTTTTCTCTAGGGCAGTGAAGTACCTTGCAGTCTTTGATGGCTGTTCCACAGCTATCACGTGGTGAACAGTAACTTGAGTTTCTATTACTAATTATCCCTCAAAACACTGGCATAACTTTTCTTGTTTTGCATAAAGTGTGTTTACAGAAAAAAGAATTACCTTATTGCCTGCTCTAAAATTATCAGGTTTTAACAGGTAATAAATTATTTCAAACCATTTCTTCAGGAAATTAACAAATTAGGTAATCTGCCCGAAAGAGATTTTGTTACTTGTAGGTGCCAAAGAATAGCACGCATACTAAACCCTGTATGCCTCTAGAATTTAAACACATGAATATGCATAATTTATATGTCTAAACTAGGAATTGTTAATAGTTACTGGCAAATCTCAGAGACATTGCATATTGACTCATAAAAAGAAGGAATGAATATTTTTTCAAAATTTTCCATTTTATTTGAAGAAAAACTTCTGTTTTAAAGTATCGGGTTTTTGCATTTTATATTGTGCATTTTTTTATTTTAAGAAAATGTGCGGGACATACAAATGTTTCTGTGAAAGTCATTCCTGCATAGCCTGCCTCCACTGAAAGCTCAGGTAAATAAACAACCTTCATGGGGTCTATCCAGGTCAAGAAAGCTAATCTGTATTGAATTAATTCCAGAATGGAAAAGTAATAAAAAGTGACCTCTGCTAAGAACTACCACTGAAAGCAAAGACTCAACAATTCAATTACGAAATGTACTATTTATAAGATTTCATTTTGCTTATAAATAACAGTTATTTTACTAGACATGCTAAAGGGAGATTCCAGTTATTATCTGATCATCTGAAAGTCCTATTTTGCCATGTTTTAATTTTAATGCCATATTAATGGAAAAGGTTATTGCAGTTCTCTCAACCACCTCCCCCCCCCCAGTATTATCAAACTGAATGCTTTCTGCTTCTTTAATCAAAACTAAAAAAGTCAAGAGCTCCCACCTTTATTTGAGGTAATCAATCTTCTTTTTTAAAAAAAAAAAAAAAAAGCAAACTTGTGAGCTTGGTTTTTTTCTCATTTTGGTTGGATTATTATTTTCTGAAGGCACATGAAATGTAGATATTCTTTACTGTCTCTGATCAACCTTCTTTTATTGAAGACATTTATTACACTGAGCTAAAATAAGCCTTGCCAAGAAGATGGAGCCAGGTTCTTTCCAGTGGTGTCCAGTGGCAGGATCAGAGGCAGTGTGCACAAACTGGAACATCAGGAAACATTTTTTTACTGTGAGGGTGGCTGACCATGGGAACAGGTTGCCCAGAGATGTTGTGGAATCTCTCTCCTTGGAGATATTCAAAAGCCTTCTGTACGTGATGCTGGACAAGTGGCCTGAAGTAACCCTGCTTGAGCAGGAGGGTTGGATCGGATGACCTCCAGAGGTCCCTTCGAAGCTCAAGCGTTTCTGTGATTCTGTGAACTCATATACAGTGAAAGTAGGTTGACTCTTCATGTACTTCCTTAACAGTAATAAAACCTAATGCTTTGATTCCCAGAGCTTGGGAGGATTTTATATACACAGAACGGAAAGTGAAAAAAAGTGAAAAGGGGAAAAAGGAAAGGGAAAAGGGGAAAGGGATAAGAATGGAAAGGAAGGGAATGGGAAATGGGGAAACATAAAGCAAGGGCAAGGCAAGGGAAACTATCCTCATGTATCAAAAATGAGTCTTAGGAAGAGATCTTTCCCTTATGATTATGGCACTGAAAGTTTAAATAAACGTGGAAGAAATTATGGTTTTCCTGTCCTAATTTCAAAGAAATATACTTCTCATTAGTTGTTGAATGACAAGAATTTTTTAGAAGTATTTCAACTATATATATTTATACGTATGTGTGTGTATGTATATGTACATACATCCATATATAGTATAAACATTTATATGTTTATGCACATATACATCTACATATACAAATACATTTAAACACTACTTTCTAAAGATATTTGTAGAGAAAAGGTTTTTAAAAAATTGAAGTGTTCTATGAATGATCTGCTAAAATCTTAAGACTCTTAGTACCTGAATCTGAAAGAATGATTTACATCTTCTTCATATCAGTTAGACTGTTTGGAGAACCCTTAGGCCAACCGCCATAACTTTACTTTGGAGTACTTAAGTGCTGTGAAGTTGCCTCAGTAAAATATTATGTAAATGCTCAGCAGTGTCCTAAACAGCATGTAAATAAGATTGTATTCAGATATAAGAAGGCATCACAAATCTCTTAGGTCTTTTGAAGAACTAATTTGTTAGGTGTGTACAAGTAAAGCTTTATTAATCCTTAAATCACTGAGGTTTTTAGTTAAACAACAACATGAGTTTGCAGTCCCTATTTACATGAAATCTTGTTTTCAAAGAACAAACTTAGACAATGAAACAATGGAATGAAAAAGAAATGACCTTAACACTTCCCAATGAATAGTTAAATGTTTTGGACAGTTGGATCCACCCTGAGCTCTAGGATGTCTCAAAAGACTGAACCATGTTCTGCAGCAAAGCCAAAGGAAAGACCTATTCCTTGTAAAATTAGAATTTACTGAAGCAAACACAGCAAATAAACAGAGATTGAGCCTGATCCGCAGTTCAGGTGAAGGGAAGTCCTCAAGGTCTAGGAGTCTCCCCTCCCAGGGCACCTGTTTTCCAGAAGGCTCTTACCCTCTCCATGACCCCTTTATTCTTCATTTTACTGAACAGTAGCCCTGCTTTTATAAGAAGGAGGGAAGAACAGCTCTGCCTGCTGAGTGTCCACGAACCTAGGCTTCAAGGAACTTTCTGAATGGCTACCCTGAATGCAAGCAAATTGTCCTGGGTTCAGCAGTAGCAGTCATTTTTCTCCTTCTTAGTAGCTGGTGCAGTGCTGTGTTTTTGACTTTCAG
>WYDI02014366.1:0-26984 GCA_009867235.2 Psittacus erithacus | reverse complement strand
TGCAAATCTTGTTTCCGTGGGCAATACCTGCTCATGTCCTCGTGATTCCCCCCGCTCCCAACCCCACCTCTCTCCCCATACTTACGTTTAAAAACGCTGTAAGTTTTTTGGGTCTCTTAAACCTAACCTTAACCCTAACCCTAATTTTAATTTTCATGTTATTTTGGAGCTGAGGCTGATGTTAAAGCCTTTGTAGCAATGCTTTATAACATTATTATTTCTGATGAAATTTAATTTTACTTATGTACAATAATAGTTGATATGGCCATATAATTACTATGTGCTGGGTCATGCTTATCAATTAATTATTATATTTTCTTTTATAATTTATTTAGCAGAGAAATTCATGTCTGAGGCAGCATCTGTTTTCCAGTCACATCTTTCTTCAACTTAATTTTGCAGCTGAGGAGGAAGGTGAACAACAAGATAGAGTAATTTGCCCACGGTCACTGACACTGCAATCAGCCTTGATTAGAGCCAGGAACAAATTATTTTTGAATCTTGTTCTCTAATCACTGAAGCTTATGTGTTTTTTTTTTTTTCAACAGCTGTTCCTGCAGTTACCAAGACAGGACACAATACTGGATCATATTGACCCCCTTCTATGCATGACAGCAAGGCAGGTAAAAGCTGTCATAAGTCTTCCTTAAACTTCCCTAAAACTTCAGTGTAAAAATAGTGCAGTTTTATGTAAACGGGAATGGACTTAAGCTCCGCATTTTCACTAGCTTTTTTTCCCTCTTTTTTTCTATGTATAAAGAGTCTTGGGATAATGGTAATGCTTTTAACAGAATTACCATGGTAGACTAAATTCAGTCAGGTGTCTGCAGCTTTTTGGTAACAGCCATTCTGCCTATATGATTCATGTCCTGCCATTAAGGCAAACGTAGTTCCTCTCCTACTGGACAAGAAAACTTATGGTACAAAAATAACTTTCACAAAACTAAAATACAGCTGTCTCACATACTGGCTATGATGAAAATAAAACAAGCAAATGGATAGAGTAGAAAAATAGAAATTAAAATAGAATTGGTTCAGGATAGCGTAGCTCTCTGTGCTTGAAAATAGTATAAGTTATGCTGTGTGGTATCATGGTGGTTGGAATGACAGTGACTGGAACCACATCTTGGGGAACAGAGAGATGTTCCTGTGAACAACCTGAGTTGAAATTTGACTGACCATTTAATTACAGAAAAAGGTAAAGCCAGTTATCTTTCATTTGTTCAAATACCTGCTTCAAAACATCAACAACTTCCTATATAGGAGGCCTGAAATAAATTAAAATACAGCTAGCCCTTGGAAAATGTTAATACCCCAAAAGTTACACTTGAAGTATGTGTAAATGTTGAAGTATTTCTTTGCTGTGTGGTATAGCAAAGAAAATAAGGTAATTTAAATGCTAGTAAGCATCACATATTCTATAGGAATTTTGAAACTCCTTCCATTGTCTTGATTTTATTAGCCTTCTATAAACTGCTCAATGCTTTTGTCTGTATTTGATCCTTCTGAAAGCAATTTTGTCTGAAAGGTCACCTAAGCTTTATATAAGCTAGTACAGTCAAATGAGAAATATTACAACTGCCTCTGCAATAATACAGCAGGCATCATGTTTTCCAAAATCTGTTGAAAGATCCAAGCCAGCAAAAAACTCAAAATAGTGTTAGAGAGTTGGGGAAGTGAGTTGTGAGGGAACATTCTGTAACAGTATAGTGTGCTAAAGTAATGGCTGAAAGAAAACATGACATACCGTCTTCAGCAAAGTATGAACCTCAAGGAATAAGGAAAACTATTTGGCATAGGACATGGAGAGAAAGGCATGGTAAAATTAATCAAATAATGAGGAAATATAAGATTGCTATGTGAAAAAGTGTCACAGCAGTAGCATTTTTGTTGTAATCTCAAGGGCATTGATTAGGGGTTTCAAAGTAGCTTAAGAACACAAAAAAATCCCATACTTTCAGGAATCATGCATCCATTTGCAGAAATTAGTAATCTAAAATATCTTCCAGTTGTAATATATCATACAGGTGCATACAGGCACAGCAGCATAAGTCAGGAGCAATAGAAAAAGCATATTAATACATCCTTTCTGACAACTATTATATTCCATGATTTACATCTATCCCTTTAAAAAAACCCATGAGAGTTAGACTGTTTCTTCTTGTTGGAAGGTGACGAAAAGCTCCACTGAAAAAGTAGATACAGCTTTTATAGACAGAGATTTTATCTCCTTCCTCCTCTGAAATCTGGTTCATCAGTTACCAGGGTTCCACTTTTGGCATGGAGGAGTCTGCATTTAAAGTGCTTAAAGATAAGCAATTTAACTTCCCAGGATTGCAGGATTGTAAGGTAGCTTTAAGCTCCATCATCTTTTGAAGTCCATGGACTAATTAAGACGTTAAATTGTGGACTCCAGGCAAGTCTTTTTCCAAATCATATGCTTAAAGTTATCCTCCTACATTTGTATTTAAGGATCAAGAGTAAATGGCTCTTTTTTCTTACCAAACTTAAGAAAAAACAATCAGGTCTTTTGATCCAAAGGCCAATGCTGTGCTTCTGATAATCTCACTATTACTTATTTACTATTAATTTAAGGAGCCTGGTCTCAGGCGTATGCAACCCCTTTCACAGCTCAACAGCTGTGGTGCAATGTTGCTGTAGTCACTGGAAGTGAGACAGTTTTTTCCAGCTGGGGAGTCTGTCCCCTACTGCTGAACTATTTCTTGGCAGTTCATTAGTTTAAAGCTTAGGTTTTGGGTTTGTGGTTTTTTTTTCTTTTTTCTCAAAGCAAAACTGGCACTGGATGAATGCTAAATAAAGCGAGCCTCAAATTCAAATTAATATATTTTTCCTTTACATTACCTGATTGCTTGCAGAGTTCAGTATGCATGGGTCTGATCACCCAGTCTGTGGAGTATGTGTACACAAGAGAAGGTGCAGTCCAAAGTCCACATTGTTTTTTAACTGCTGCTGCTAAGCAGATTGCCGTTTAAATCCAGTCAGTCAGGAGCTGCTCCTGACTACTGCCATTAATACCATAGCTTTGAGCACTATTTTCACTGCTGCAAATGTTTCTTAAATTAGTTTTCCTCCCTTCTGCTGTGTTTCTTTAAAAACAACACCAGTGGGTTTTATTGGGAGTTTTGAAAGCAACTGGCCTCCATGGCATTTACTGGTGGCAGGAAGCAAAAGACTTTCGTGGGCTCCTACAGAGAAGTTGAATACCTTCAAATATTTTCCATCAGTTTAAGCACTGTGCTTGATGGTGCAAGCGCACTTTGCTTCCTTTGCCTTACAATCACCCTGGGATATCCATTCTGAAAACAGATTTGAATGAACTTGAAAATCCAAGATAATCTTGATTGCCAATCTGTCAACAGCCCCTAAAAATAATAAAAAATATAAAATCTGAGCAGACAGCTCAGAAAAGCCAACTGCTCAGCACACTCCATGCCCCACTCTGTGTTTTCTGTCTTGTCAACTACCAATATTTATGCTCAGTGGGAGAAACCTGGCCAAATTATGGGACGTAAGAGGGCACTGCTGAAATCAAAACTCGAACACAACTCACAGTTGGGTCTGACTTTTGTTTCATTAAAAATTTAATTGGAACCAAACTGTGCAGTCACAAAGCTCATCAGTGCTTCCTGTTCAAAATGGTAAAGAATCAGATGTTCAAACATAGCAGATTAGTGAAGAGCATGTTTGCACCCTGCTCCCTTATTACTGAAAATGATTATTTGATAAACAAAGAGGCGAAGCCAGGAAGAAACGCCAGCATTTGTTGACAGATACAGTGTGCCTTGGTGACTGCACCTTGTACTGCTGGGTAGACTGGGAATGGTGCTTCAGGGAGTATGCTGGAAAAACTGATAATAAAAGAGAGCAGCCAGCTGGCTGTGAGCTCTAAATTAACCTCAGAGCAGAAATGGTACAAGACTCTGTCTTCATGCAATACTGGCAGCGATTCTCTAAATCAATGAGCTTGTATGTGTATTAAAGGGAAGCTTGTTTGCCAGAAGCAGAAGGAGCTCAGAGGGCAATACACCTTTGTAGACAGGATCTTTACTGTGTTCAGGGCATGTTGTGGCTGGCCAGTAAAAATTAAACTGAGAAAAATAGCCTTCTTCTTTCTGGAATAAATCATAGAATGGTTTGAATTGGAAGGGACCTGACACATCATCTAGTTTGAAGATCCCTGACATGGGCAGGAATAGCTTCTCCTAGGCCAGGTTGCTCAAAGTCCTATCCAGCCTGGCCTTGAACACTGCCAGAGAGGGTGCATCCACAACTTATCTGGGCAACCTCTTCCAGTATCTCACCACCTTCATAGTAAAGAATTTCTTTTTAAGACCTAATCCAAATCTACCCTCTTTTAGTTTAAAGCCATTCCCTCTTGTCCTGTCACTAGATGCCCTTGTAAAAAGTCCCTCTCCACATTTCTTGTAGGCCCCCTTTTAGGTACTGGAAGGCTACTATAAGGTCTACCTTCTCTTCTCCAGGCTGAAAAACTCAGCTTTCTCAGCCTGTGTCCGTAAGAGGGGCGCTCTATCCCCCTTATCATCCTCTTGGCCCTCCTGTCCACTCACTCCAGCAAGTCCACATCATTTTTATGTTGGGGTTCTAGATTTGAATGCAGTGCTCCAGATGGGGTCTCATGAGAGCAGAGTAGAAGGGGAGAATCAGCTCTCTCAACCTGCCAGTGACAGCAGGTATTGCTGCAAGTCAGAGGAGATTCTACGTGGTTTAATTTCAAACAGCTTGCAGCTGGAAGACAGAATAATAAGAGTCTTATGAAGGTAACAACTACTAATAGTTCAATAACAATGGAGCAACTTTACATATATGTTATATGGTTTCTTAGCTGAGATCAGACCTATATGCAAAGTTGAAACTCAGTCAAAACTTACACATACATGGTTAGATAAAATAATGGAAGAATAACAGTAAAAGTTATAGTTGTCTGTGGAATTACTAAATGGGAATTCATTAGATTATGTATTTATAATAAGAAAATATTAATTTAGTAATCAGATGTAATAAAGCTAATTATTGACTCTCCCAGTTTTATTGCCAGTGGGATTGCCATGAAATTGCTGTATGCTAAAAAACACTATCCTTAAAGTTACTTGAAAAGTCTTCTGTATTTAATTGGGAAGCCCTTAACTCTGCTTAATGGGGTATGCTGAATTACCCTGGGATCATCCCAAAGAGAGTGGGAACAATTACAATTTATGTGGCTTCTATTTTCTCTTAAATAGGATTTAAATGAGCTTAGTAATGCTGCCTATAGGTTTCATGGCGACTACCTGAGCATCGGAGCATGCAGAGACCACCTGCTGGGAAGCCTGGTAAGGGCCATTGGTGTCTCCTCCTGACTGCTTGGCAAAGGTGTCTTGATACTGACAGGTTCCCAGTCTCTAGCTCTTGTCCCTTTGCTCTTACAGACTGAGCCAAGCAGGCACCGGGTTACTCTTCAGCTCTCATTAACCACTCTGTAAGTCTTAGGAATACCAATACTACCAATACTACCAATACATGATTTTTATCATATTCTTTATTCATAATAATTCTATTAAAACATTTCATTAGTTACCCCCATCCAGCCAGCCAGCTTTTAACTATTTTATAGCTTTTATATTTTCCTGTTTTAGGAATCAGTGCATTTATTGTCATTTAATTATTAATGGCTTCAATAACACTTGCATTGGCAAAAGTACTCTGTCGCCCAATGCATTGGCTGAAATATTCACTTTTTCTTTTCTTCAGATATTCCAGAAGTAAACTGGTCATGCAGGATACCTTTCTATTAAAATAAACCAGAGATGCTGGACCTGCTTTTATCCTAAGCAAATAAGAGGTGACTCTATTGAAAATGTATCATGTCTAGTTTCTCACCGTGAAACAGCTTCAGCTTTAGCCTCTTGACATGCTTCCCAACATCTTGTAAAACTAAAGCCTTCTGCAATCATGTTATTTCCCAAAATACTAATTACATGGTTTTTGCTTAGCTTGTCTGTGTATATCCATAATGTTACTGCTGGTAGTGCTAAATGTAAAGCGAAAAAAAATGACATTACTGTATATGGAGTTGAAAAGTATATACGTCTGCATAACAACTTTATATTCTCCTGCTTCACAATATAAGGTATTGTGAATCAGGTATGCACATTCAGGTGCAAGTGCCCATGTGCTGTCAGCACCAGCAGCACTGAGGTGCTGACCAGGTGCCCCCTGTGAGGAGCAGTTGGTGCTGCCCGATGCCGGATACAGCCAGTTCCTTAACATAGAATTGTAGAATTATAGAATATTAGAATGGTTAGAGTTGGAAAGGACCTTAAGAACATTTAGTTCCAACTCTCCTGCCATGGGTAGGGAAGCCTCACACTAAACCATGTCTCCCAAGGCTCTGCCCAGCCTGGCCTTGAACACTGCCAGGGATGGAGCACTCACCACTTCTTTGGGCAACCCATTCCAGTGCCTCACCACTCTCACAGTAAAGAACTTCTTCCTTATATCTAACCTGAGCTTCCCCTGTTTAAACCTATTACCCTGTGTCCTACCACTACAGTCCCTAATGAGAAGTCTGTCCCCAGCATCCTTACAGGCCCCATTCAGATAGTGGAAAGCTGCTATGAGATCTCCATGCAGCCTTCTCTTCTCCAGGCTGAACAGCCCCAACTTTCTCAGCCTATTTTCATATGGGAAGTGCTCCAGTCCCCTGATCATCCTTCCTCTAGACTTTTTCCAATAGTTCCATGTCCTTCTTACGTTGAGGACACCAGAACTGCACACAATACTCCAAGTGAGGTCTCGCAAGAGCAGAGTAGAGGGGCAGGATCACCCCCTTCAACCTGCTGGTCACGCTCCTTTTGATGCAGCCCAGGATACAGTTGGCTTTCTGGGTTGCGAGCGCACATTGCCAGCTCGTTCAGTTTCTCAATAACCGACATTTCCAAGTCCTTCTCTGCAGGGCTGCTCTGAATCTCTTCTCTGCCCAGCCTGCAGCTGTGACTGGGATTGATCCCACCCAAGTGTAGGACCTTGCACTTGGCATGGTTAAACTTCATAAGGTTGGCATCAGCCCACCTCACAAGCATGTCAAGGTCCCTCTGGATGCCATTCCTTCCCTCCAGCGTATCAACTGAACCACACAGCTTGGTGTCATTGGCAAACTTGCTGAGGGTGCACTCAATTCCACTGTCCATGTCACCGACAAAGATGTTGAACAGTATCAGTTCCAACACTGACCCCTGAGGGACACCACTTGTTGCCCGTCTTCAGCTGGACACTGAGCCTTTGACCGCAACTCTGCGTGCAACCATCCAGCCTGTGCTTTATCCACCGAGTGGTCCATCAGATAATAAATTGAATTAATTTTCCCCCAATCAAGTCTGCTTTGCCCGCAGTAGTAACTTGTAAAGTAACTACCTGTCTGTTCTTCAACATATGATCTTTTCCATATTATTTTCTCCCCAGGTCCTTTTGAGGAGGGCAGAGAAAAAGGTATAAAATGTTTATTAGTGAATAATAGAGATGTTGAATATATGATTCTGTTGGTGTGGTCAGTGGCTGCAGAACTGATCATTTTGTATCCATACCAGTGTACAAATGCACAGGATGGTTATATGCAGATTAACTTCGCTGATCTATCACCTCATAAGGATGCTTAATGGCAGGAACTCAAGAGGCCATACCACTACAGACTTTCCCAGCAAAGGCTGGCTCCTCTGGAATATATAAACTTAAGGAAGAGGACAGTGACAATGTCAGCTTAGTGCCTTGAAGCACCATCCAGAGGCCTGCACAGAGACTCAATTATTAAAACACAACACAACCCAAATCCACATATATTGTCCATATCAGAAGAATGAGATATTATAGCTCTGTGTTAGACATAACTTTGAGGTAGATCTCCTTATCATAGTGTGGAGCTCAGATCCTTGCAAGAGCCCAACTGAGTTGCAAGAGACTTATGTACTTTTTTTTTGTTGTAGCATACTTGCTGTACTGGAATTCATGACATTTGAGTGAGATTTAAATTATACCTGTATGACATCTTGTGGAAGTGCGACTCAGTCATTTATCAGTTTAGATACTTCATCCCACCCGGAGAGGGGTAAGGGAGGAGGGGAGTGAGCGGCTGCTTTAGGGGTGCCATTTTAGATGCTCCAGAATTTCTCTCCAATAGATTATTTTGCTAAAACAGATGCTAATAAAATCCATGGACCTTGTAAGGAGACCAACGTCTTGAAAAGCAATAGAAAAGCATAAGACCTGAGCAGAGTCATAGGCAGGTAAAAATCAGCAGCTACTCAGTTTGTAGTTAATTCAGTTGTCTAAAGTCTATGGGAGCAAATGGCTTAGGTTTAGTTCTGACTGCTGCGTCCCTTTGCTGTCTCTCTCATGGATAAAGGAGGTAGAGAATGCAGATGAAAAAATTTAGTTAAAAAGAAATAGTGATCAATATTTTCCTTCCCCTCTTCCATAGTGCTACACTTGGAGACAAAAGGAAGGAGGAAGCCAAATTCAGATTGTGTGAAAATGGTAATTTTTTATTTTCTTAATAAGTAGCATGATATTTTCTTTGAAATAATATTCTTCTTTGAAGAATTAACTCCTTCCTTCAGTCTTCTCAAGTTGCTTTAAACAGAAGGATAGAGTAAATCTGTTTTACTCTACCGTGGAAATACTACAACTGCTGCAAATTAAGGGATTCCAAAACTCTAATATATGAGCTTAGCCTATCTAGAATTTAGGTGTCTGAAAGGACAGCATATTCACTATTAACCTATGAAAGAAAACTCTACATTGTTTCCTCACTAACTTTAGTTAGATGAGCCATTACCAGTTGAGGACACAGCATAAGAATTCTTTCAGAAATAGTATGGCACTAAAGTGGTAAAGTTATACTTTCAGTTTTTTAACTTTCCACCCAGAAAGCTGAATTAAGTCTGTGTTTACAGAGTTCACTTATCTCCATGCAGTTTTACATTTATCACACTTCTTGAATAACAGATGTTTTATTGCCATTTTAAATAAAAGAGGAATTGTTCCCTGTTTTAGTTAATTACATTGCTGTACCAGAAACATGTTTTACTATTCTTTTACTCCCATCTTAATAGAATATTAAATAGTTATTGACTTTGGAAGAGGTGAACCATCATGATTTATTGAGCTGAGAGGTAAATATTCAGCAAGCACCTGCAACTAAGTTTCTGCTTGTTTTCTTCATTTACAGGAACTGTAGGTGGTAGAAAGAGGCTTACGAAACATGATAATAACTACATCATTAGAACCCAATTATGAACTGATCTAAAGAGGATCTGAAGAACTGTAGTTTATAAGTCAACCCAACAAAACTGACTTTTAACAAAAATAACAATAAAGAATGAAACAATTTATTCAATTTTTGCAATACGACTGTAAAACTTTAATTCTTGATAACCTAAAGAACCAAAAGGAATTGTTGAAAGATGCACAGAAAGCATCTCCTTTTACATCATCTGACTGTTGTTTAATGTTTTTCAAATGAAGCAATAAATTACTGCAAAATTGACCCTTAAACTTAACAGTTTTATTAGGTGGATTTTTCTATCACCCCTAATTCAATAAATGTGAAACTGCCAACATCTGTTTTTGTTTTAGAGCTCCAGGGATGTACTTTGAGTATTAAGCGCAGCATAGTAATATTGTAGTCTTCAGGCAATTTAATAGACAATTGAATTTACAGAAATAATATATTGCACTGTATTTTCCTCCCCTGAATATGTATATTCAGAAAAGTACAGTGCCTTTGCAGAGTTTGGATGCAAGTGAGATAATTTGTCTTCCTCAGGCAAGACTATTAAAAGAATTTTACTTATTTAGATTCAAACTAAAGCTGAAGCGTTCTCACAACCATCACCATTTCTGATGACAAAGCATGATCTTTCAAATACTCAAAAGAAAAATAAAAGGTAGGAAATGGGACTGGTAGGGAATGGCTTTGTCTATACCGGGGAGCATTCAGTTCAAGCAAATCCAGGCACTAGGAGGTACTCTTGAGTCCTTTGCTGATACCGCCAGTGTTTTCTCAGGATAGAATGTTTTGTTACCTCACAAAAGAGTGGCAACTACTCTTTCTTCCATAGTAAGAATTATTACTCCCACGGACAACTTTTGCCACTCAATGTGAACTTGAAATCAGGTAAATCAGCTACTGGTTTTCTCATTGCTGAAATTCTGTTGAATCACAAATTTGAATACTTCAGGCAGAAGCAAACATGAATTTGTTAGTAGAGTTTCTCTGACACTTCATTTTAACCAGCAAAAGTATATGTCAAGCACTTCCATACTAAAGCGATTTAATTGTTGAGGTAATTACCACACATTTTAAATATACTTAGCATGGACAGTCTCATAAACATCACTTGCAATTTTATAGTGATCGTGTGAATGCTTATTACCATGCACAGGGTGTTCATTCATACTATATGAAAAATCTTGTTTTAATGAGAACAAACATTTCTAAAAGATTTTTTAGCTAAATAGAAAGCTAGGCAAGCTGTCCAAAAACTAGGTTGTTTTCTCATTTCTATTTTAAAAGAGGCAGAAAGGGAGTCAGTAATCTGATTTTTAGGGTGTGTTGTTTGAAGACGTAGTTAAGCAACTGGCCTTTTCCTGAAGATGTCTTGTCCTTCTTCAGGGAATGTTTTCCAGTCCCAGTTGCACACAAAGTTCTAAGCCATATTGTTGTGTCTTTGACTTGCAAGAAAAAAAAAAAAAAAGAAAGAAAGAAAAAAAAAAGAAAAGGAACAAAACAAAACAAAACTCCTTCAATGGTAAATATTGATATTTTGTTCTGCTCTAGCTACTGTACACACACGGGTCTCCTGTTAGTGCCCATGTGAGATATCCACACAGGGGGCACAGAAAAGACTTTCTGAGAAAGAAACTACTTAGACATTATTAGCTGCTTGAATATTCCATAGTAGTAATTAAACTTTAGTACCAGTCTGTTATACCTTCTCTGAACCTGACATTCTCAGTAACTGCAAAAGAAATGAATTTATTTACATAAGGGGGATATTTAGATAAATACAAGAGAAAATAACTCCTGTGTTTATGCTGCTGTCAAAGATTAAGATGTATCATCTGTCCCTTTGTGATATCTGTGTACTTAGGCTTTATTGAAAGAAATGTGTGAGTGTAGTAAGAAGGTAGACTCTTCTGCTGATCCACCACTACTGTTTCAAGATATGACAGACACCTCTACTAGTTGGTACAGTGGGGTGTGAAGAGTCATCCAGGCATTTAATACTTGCAATTTCCACATGATTTAATAAATAACAGCATCTACTTCCAGGTCAAGTACAAAGCACAATTAAGTAAGTACTGGAACTGAGCATTTAGCCTTTTGCTGGAATTCTGCAAAATTTAATACGATGCAAAGGATATTGTCCTTAGTCCCCCTTACATCACAGAACAGAACTATTTGCATAGAAATTTCACTGCTGCAGCTTTTGCATAATGAAAAAAATGCACTCATTCAGGACTTAAAGTGTATACCGTAGATGCCTAAAGAAGCGGGATTTAGTTGTAATTATATATATATATATCAGATATGACATTTTATCTTGGATAGTATGAAACAGAAAATTGTATACCTCTAAGTTTACTGTGATTTTTGTGAGTCATGATTTGTAGGGTTTTGATCATTTTGAAAATCCACATTTCTTTTCAGAATCAAGAAAGTACTTGTGGTTACAGGCTCAGCATGGCGGTCTATTTCCCATCTCCTGATAGAGAAGACCTCATGCATTTATTAATCAATGTTCTTTTGTGGTGTGCCTTTAGTTTGGCACGACTGAAAATATGATACTAATAAATAATAAAACCTAAGAAATTAAAAGCACAAACGAGTGTTAGCTGCTGTAAGAAACCCACTGTAGACTTGAAAGAAAGTTGCGAGAATGGGACAAATGTTGAAGGACGTTACATGATAAAAGAAAAATAAAAAATACTTTTATTTAATATATACACACCTTAGATCAGATTGGTTTTGAAGGGTTTTTTTTCTGAAAATTACTTTGAATTGTAAATTGCTGTATTCATATTTTGCTAGGTATCTTTCTTTTTGTTGTTGTTATAAATAGCATATGCCAGGACTACATTCAGCTGCATATCTTTATCAATATTCTGGTGACTAAGACAAAATCAAGATGTGATTTTTTGGAAACTACTTACTTAAGTACATTAATAGGTATAAAAATACATAACTATTAAATATTAACATACTAGATATTAAAGATACATGACTAGGTTTGTAACTTCGCTGTTCCACTTCAAAATTGAGTGGGCACATTTTTCTGAAGATATCTTCACTCTGTATTCATAGACAGACTTAATATTTTAAGGACAAATTCTTGACAAGGTGATAAGAATTGGTAGCTGTTAAGCTTTCCACAGAGAGCTATTGTGACTCCTGGTGCTGTTTTCATTGCATCTGTACATGTTCCTACATGCAGAAGAGATATTACCTTTTTTGCTTATCCTCTTCTTTTGCTGGGCAAAGCAGGGAATTATCTAAAAAAAGACCCCAATAGTTTACTAGAATTTGTGGGGCTACATGTTCTGTTTAATTAGACTCTGGCTTGGTTGGCACACCTTTCTGCCTTCAGTCTTGTAGCATATGAGATTCTTTATTACAGCTGCCATGTCAGGATCCTGTCCACTCTATAAACACAGGTATAAAGAGTAGCAAATTCGGATCATTTCCAGCATCCTGCAAGCATTGTCCTTCAGACCTTTCTTTTTTAAGACTCAGTTGGTTCTGTAGTTTTATGTTTGTCAAAAATTTCTCTTTTTTTCTGTTGTTGTTGTTTGTAGGCTGGGTTTGTTTTGTTGGTTTTGGTTTTGGTTTTTTGTTATTCCCTGAGAAATGCTCCCTCCTATGTTTCTTTTCTTGCATAATCTCAAATACTTGGTCTCACTTCTACCATATAACTTCCAGCTTTGCTTCCCAAGCCTTAGTTACTGAAAATTTGTTACAGCAGTTACAAATTCTGGAACTTTTCACAGGTGCTGTTGGAAATTAAGCTATCACCTGAAAGTCTTTTTTGCTGACTCTTGCTGCTGACAGGTACAAATACACTTCAGTTTCAGAACCTGAGCAGTTTTCTTCTGAATTTCCAGAGAAGTTCAGCTCCAGTGATGCTTTTAGCTGTCCACTTCTTACACATAAGTTATTTTCCTAGTTTTCTCCTGTGTTCCTTAGAAAATGCCATCTTTAGTTAAGAAGCCTGCTAGCAGTCTGTTTTATTTAGTGCTCAAGTTCCAATGGTGTAAGATCAGCCTTTTCCTTCTACCAATGTTTTGCAATAGCTTGTGACAAATTTTGTCATGTGTTAGGTAATTGTTGTTATTAATATTCCCCTTTATAACTTTCATGATTTTGTCTTTTTCCTTAAAAAAATCTAAGGAACTATGCTTCCTCTGTCCTCCCATAGCTCACCCACTTGCTAGTCCTCTGATTGGGAAGAAAGAAAAGTTTTGCTCAGTATCAGTTTTGGTCCATCAGCAGTTCTGCTTTATTTTTTAATTTATTTCTTTTTATTACCCAGCTGAGCAGTAACACTCTGGTTCCAAGGCTCAGAATCTCACCGCTGTTGTGGAAGGAAGAGTAGCTGCATCTTCTTAGTGCAGGTTGTGCTTCTGATTGCATGTTTTGCACCTAAGTGTTTAACCGCTAAATAGATAAATCTGTGAGAGATAAACCTCGTGAGTGAACCTTCTGCTTTTTAAAATAAGTTGAAAACTTGAGGGTTGTAGATACCCTAAATAAAGCTCAGGAGAATTTTGAAGTCAGGAAGACACAGAGCAGCAATAAAAGGATACTGTAAAGTTTGTGGTCTTAAAGTCTAACATTAACTACATCATGCTGAAGTGGGGCGTAAAATGAAAAATGTCAATGTCTGATTTTAACAATGTCTGATTCTCGGGAGAGAACTGAAGCAGAAGAAGCTGAGGCACCTAAGAAATCATTCTTGTGTGGCAGTGACTGTTCATTTTTTGTTATTTCTACTAATAAATTACAGAGCTTAAGCTTTGTAACTTCAGAGAACTTCAGTTTTACTGCTTAAAAGAGATGCTAAATCAATTTGTGAAACAGTTTTTTAAGTGAGATAGTGTCAAGACAAAGCACATAAATCAATTGTTCTGAAGCAGTATTCAAATACTTGAGGGTTGAGTGAAAAAAAAACAGAATTAGGCATTATTGATGGATCACATATGCAGGATAGTTTTTTTAGACCATGGCCCAGATTTGGATTTCTGGCACACTGCTTTGTATTTATGTAGTCCCAGAGGAGATTCAGAATGGCTGGTAGGGTGTCATCTGTAGAGCAGTTAACAAATACTTGCTCTGCAACAGTGTATGATCAGCTAATAGGTTGTAAACCCCATCATATTCATCTCTAAAGAACCTTTCAGGAAAGAATCCCAAACCAGAATTCTCATTACAGAAGAAACTGAAAGTAGGGATATCTGGAGTAAATTGGCATGGATTAGATAATCTCTATTTTTCTATGATTATTTAGTGAAATAATAGTGACATGGTAAATTTCCAACAGTGGTACTTCGACATCAGATGTGCTTTCTTACTACAATGTACCTATCAGGTTCTTTCCTGTATTATTGTTGTGTAAATCACAGGAGATTTTTTATCTGAATGAAAACAGATGCTAGCCCTCACATTTCTTCTCTTGTTATTTAACATTTCTTTAATGCAATCTGTATTAAATTATAAGCATACTACTTCTCAAATAGAAAAATCTCCTGTCTTTCCAGTTGATTGTAACATGTTAATGGACTGTATGCCATTCATTCAAAGTCTGTTTTTTAAATTAAATAGCAAGAGTCATACTGAGACGCTAAGATGAATATATTATAATTGACTTTTCAATTTACCTAAAGCAAACAGCATGAGTGATGGCCAGCAACTAGATAATCAGAAATTTTCTCTTGCTGCCTTGTGTATTTGATTGGGGTTTTTACAGCTTTGGCAGAATTTTCTGTGCCCTGAACTGACTGGCTTACTGACTTACATCATCCCCTTCCTCTGTGCTCAGGTTTTTTTACTATAGCTTCATGTGTGAATTTTTCATGTGTTATTTTTTAGTTTTTTTTCTTTTTTTCTCTTTCTTATCTGCTTCCTCCTATTGCATTTTTTTAGTTCATGACAAATTTTATGAAAATGTAAAGTCATAAAGTCACAAGAAAATAGCTGCTTAAATGGGCATCCAACCAGGCACCATGACTCTGACAAACTTTTCCAAACGGTGCCATCAACAGGCTTCTTCAAATACTTTGGAAGCTATAACTAGAACTTACTGATATCTTGGTCTTTTCGAATCATGTTAGTGACTCTTTTTCCCTCTTGCCTCCTTTCTCATCTCCTGCACTGAGATGCTAGGTCATCAGGGGAAAATAATAGTAAAGATGATACAGATAATTTGACTCTAAAGGTTGGCTAGAGTGAAACTTGAACAACAACAAGAACAAAATTAGACACCTGTGTATGAAAGCATTATGTGTAATGATCAATATCTAATTAGAACATAATTATGGTTTTCAAATGAATGTAGGTAAATTTTAACCTAAAATACAATCAGAGAAGTAGATGTGGAGATGTTTTTAATATATCCCAGTACAGCCATTAAGTTAGTATTATTTTTCCTGTAAATGGGACTGGCTTTGCAACCCAGTTACAGGTTAGACATATGGTTGTAATATTAGAGTAGCAAATGCTAAATTGCAACCACAGGTAGTATTTTAATCTATTTGCTTTTGCATTTTCAAACTATTTGCTCCACATTTGTGATCATTATGTGTTTAACCTAATTTGTAGCATTATCCATACTTACATGCTATTATTTCAAAAGCAGTGAGCTCTGGCCTGGTGATAATATGGCCAATTTGTGTTAAAGACAAAAACATATGACATAGTGTGATGCCTCTATTCTCTTAATTGAACTGTAAGTACTGTGTTACTGGTATCCTGTAATGGAGGATGGAAATGATTTTCTACATTATTTGTGCCTCCTGATCCAGCATATTCATTAGAAGTACTTAGGGAATTTTGAACTCCATTTCCTTAGACTTTTTAATTCCATCCTTTAGCATTGTAATTTAGCACAATTACAAAAGATGTCAGGCACTTCATGAACTGCATAGGTTGGACAGCAATTAAATGTAGAGCCTCCTCTTTACTGCAATAAGGAGACAGAAATATGTGTGCAGTTCTGTTGTCCTCAACATAAGAAGGACATGGAGCTGCTGGAACAAGTCCAGAGGAGGGCCACGAGGATGATCAGGAGACTGGAACACCTCCTGCGTGAAGACAAGCTGAGAAAGTTGGGGCTGTTCAGCCTGGAGAAGGCTGCGTGAAGACCTCATAGAAGCCTTCCACTATGTGAAGGGGGCCTACAAAGGTGCTGGAGATGGACTTCTTATCAGGGACTGTAGTGATAGGACAAGGGATAATGGGTTTAAACAAGGGAAGTTCAGGTTAGATATAAGGAAGAAGTTCTTTACTGTAAGGGTGGTGAGGCACTGGAATGGGTTGCCCAAAGAAGGGGTAAATGCTCCATCCCTGGCAGTGTTCAAGGCCAGGTTGGACAGAGCCTTGGGAGACATGACTTAGCGTGAGGCTTCCCTACGCATGGCAAGAGAGTTGGAACGAAATGATCTTAAGGTTCTTTCCAACCCTGTCTCTTCTATGATTCTATGAAATAGAAGACAAAGTTCACTGAAAAGCAGGTCATTCATTACACAAGTAAACATAGAGAATGGAACTTTTATCACATGAATGTTCACATGTTCATATTTCTTCTCTTGCAGGTTGCTTCTGAAGTGTTTTTTATTTGCTGTTATTTATATGCTGTTACATAGGTCTATGTATTATCACCTACTTAACCTTTTGCATTTTATCCTGAGGACTAATGTGGGATTTTCCAGTTTATATACCTTATGGATCTCACCATTTAGCTAGCTGAAAACTGGAAGTATTCTGGTATTCTGATTTTTTTTTTAATTTTTTTTTTTCTTTTGTGGGGAAACTAGAATACCGTCATATGAACATGAAGGCAATTATTCTGTAGTTTCATATACGCATACATATTTGAAGTTTGGATTAAGAGCAAAATGTTGAGTACCACTTTTCAAGAGGAATAGAATTGTATTGGCCTAATCACATAGTCACACTAGGAATAATAATATCACATATATTAAAACAACATTTATGTGAAAAGCACAAAAGCATCCTAAACATTGGGTTCATTACAGTGGAGCTGACTGTTTTTTTGCTCTGATATGATGGAGCTGTTTAAGCCCAACTGGTGCTGTGATCCTTTCAAGCATTCTTTCGCTCCACTGCATGATTTACTGCTTGCAGAAGCAAGAAGCCCAAGAGAGAATCCATTTAAAATGGACTGCAAAAATAAATAAAACAAATGGAGGAATGAATTCAAGCTTGTTTATTGCAAAACCCTCTCTGCTTCTGCACATCAGTGAGTAATAGGCAAAAATTGTAATATTACTACTATATTTTTATGAATAAATGTCTTGTGCTGCAAGTAGATAACACTAAAAGCTCCACAGTGGAAAAGGGCTTAGGTAATCAAAAATTAATCTTCAAAGCATCAGAAAGCACTTGGCAGTATTTTCATAATACTTGGATAAACCTTGCTATTTGGGTCAGCCTATTGTTTCCCAAAGGCAAACATTAAGCTTTTCAGAAGTAGCTTCATAAGCCAAGAAGAAAAATCACAGGTGGCATGGATAGTTTAGCAGTGTCTAGAGATGGTACTATGCACTGCCAGAGGCAAGAAAGCCCCTCTTCCTTCCTTGCTTATTTCAAGTATTATTTGTAAGCTAGTTAACCATTCCTTGAATACTGTAAAACTGTTGAATTCAGCAGGATATTTAGCTCTTGTCTCTTGGAAAGATTAACTTCTTCATATTTATTTGCCAATCTGTACAGAAATCAGATTTCCACTTTTTTCTTTTTTTTTTTTTTCCCTCAGTTATTGCTGCCGTTCTCTTTTCCTTAAGATTCTGTGAAATAGGACTTGTATAAAACTGTTAATTCTGATGGAGCTGGAACAAAACCCTGAAATAAATGTTAGCTACTGCTTGGCATTATTGTTACAACAAATGAAATTTTTCTTAGGATGCAATCAAATATTCAGTGTTTGAAATATTTACTGCATTTCTGCTACTATTCCAAATTGTAAGTAAAGGCAGTGGCACAACAATCTGAAGATTACCTTCCTCCACTTTGTTTAGTATTTGATTCTTTTGTTCTTGATACAGAGGGATCCCTGAGCAAGAGCAAATACTCTCAAGGAAAAGTGCCTCTGAAATCTGTTAGAGGCGTGTGAACATCTACATAGAGGGAAGCAAATTACACTGGGGGATGGACTTTGCATACATGCTGTATTTTTACTCACTGATGAAGTAGTCTTCAAGACTTCTGCTGGTGTTTGCTGTTTGACGAAGTTACGGCAGTGCCATGGAAAAAGCGACAATATTTTTGCTTGTAAAAATATTATGTTTGCTAACTGGCTCCTAATACTGGACAAACATGCTATTTGAGAGCTTGAGGAATCTGAAAACATGCAAGACTTCATAGAGTCTACTGAGTATTTGTAAATTTCCAGAGCGTTTACATTCTTATGAAAATAGCCTAATTTGGAAACTCACAGTTTTTTCCTGTATTTTAATAATTTTTACAAAGCATATGAAAGTGACTGGAAATATTCAGCTTATCATAGAGTTTTTTAATGTTTAATCTCTGATTGTGCCATTAGTGTATCAATAAGCTAGTTTATTAGCACTGGCAGAAAATCATTGCAGTACTGCCTTAAGGGTAGTTTGTGTGAAGAGAAAGCATAGTCACATTCAAAGAGTATTAAGTTTAAACTAAAATGTGCAGGCAAAGGCAAGCTCATTCCACGAATAGTTAATCTGTATGTCCCTGCACCATGCGCCACACGCCACAATAGATAACATGGAGTGGAGGATGGAGATGCTTGAGCTGGTTTTGTACAGTCGTTCTTGCTCTGTGTTCCTCAATGCTTTAAGCAGCACTGGAGACGTAAGTCAAATACTGTGCAAAATCCTGTTAATTCAGGCAAACAAGGCCCCTCAAAATTCAAAGCACAGCATAAAGACAACCAAATTAGGGCAAGAAAGGGCAATCAACATACTGCCCCATTTTTATCATTGTCAAAGGTAGGCTAACCCTCATGACATCAAATAAGGGACTGTTGAATTCCTTAAATACTGCAGAAGTCAAATTATAACATTAGGCTGATACCAAATATAAGCTAACATAAGATACATAAGATTACCAAACATCGACTAAATGATAGGAACAGAAGAGACATACTGGACTTCCATTTCCTTCATGGTACCTCCGAGATCCACAACTATTCTTTATAGGATGTTTTCACACTTGGCCTGCAGCTTGAAGCAATACAGTCTTGAGAAGGAGAAACAGCAACTTGTATTCTAGTGGTGGTTGTTGAGTTATTACTATACATCAGAAAGCCTTGATAAAACAAATAGGAAAGAGTTAAAATCTATATATAAATATGAAGTTTTATGTAGAGCTGATTTTTTCAAGATCTTTCACAGTATAGAGTCCATATAGAGTCCAGCATGAGTATAGATTTTGTTTTACCTGAGACACCACCAGTCTGTGACTGTTACTCTCTGTATAATGAATTTGGACAATTAAGCATGTTGATTTAATGAGTTACTGCCTTAACAAAATAGATTTAAAAGCCTTAATGAAATACATACCTGGAAATACTTAATTTATCTGACACTGTTTATAAGTAAGTAGGGCTAAATCAACACAGTTAGCTAAAAATACCCAGTAATAAAGAGCAGGCACTGGGATTTATCTTCCAGTATGCAGCAGGCAAAGTGACCACCAAAACGATGTTGTTGATTCGTGAAAGTACCAGGAGAGTAGATGATGAAAAATTGCAGTTACATAAAGCTGTTGCTATGGTGTTCAATTCTTGCACCACTGTGCCTAAATTTAGTGCCTTAGACTGAATTACAAAATCATATATTCCAAATACTGCTTATCATTTCAACAGAGCTAGTAATAAATGATAAGAAATGCATTACCCATCCGAGATATGCTAGAGTATATGAGCAAAGATTGAATTCAAGCTTTCTAAAATGCTTGCTATTTTTTAAACTGACATTTGTCTCTCCTAACATAGATATCCAGTTTGTAATTCCAAGGTACTAGATAGTGTTTGAAGATGAAATTGAGTAGCTGTGAGCAGTTAGGGGTAGTGAGAACATAAAGAAGGAAGGGTATATAACACATTCATAGATCTAAACAAAGATCCATGCTTTAAAGAAGGCTGGTGGAGGGAAAGGAAACAATTGAAAACGTAAAGTTCAAGTATCTGCAATATTGCAGGCATAGTATGGGACAGCCATATATGTAACATGATACTACACATGACTTTGCTAACTGAAGAAGTTGTCAAATAGACTTCTGGATATAAAGAGTCACAATAGCGGCCAATTTTGAGACAGTGAAACAGGACAGGCAGACCTTTCTAAAAGGGAACAAAAAATTACAGCAGCATTAGCTTTTCTTGACCTTGTCTTCTTTCCTACGCTATTTTTTAATTTCCTCAGTATTGGCACAGATGATTTACACTTCGTGTTCCCTTACTTTCCCTTTTCCTGGAATCTTATGTTTTCTGGTCTCTTGAGCTTCCTTATACCTTCAACCTTTGAATTAATTCATGTCCTTTTCCTTCTCTCTGGTTCCCTCAATCCCCTCTTGCCTTTTTCTCATCATACAGTCTTGAACCTTCCCTCATTTTGAAACAAAGAATAATCCAGTGCAAGTTTCATTACTTTATGCTTTAACAACAGCTTCATCCTGCAGAGTAGCCTTCACAAAGTTATCTTACCCCATTTGTATAACATGTGAGTACTGCTGCAGAGCTGATGTTTGTATTCTGTCACCTAAGATAGCTCCTTTTTCTATAGAGCCTCTTCTCGGTGACTCCCCAGTTTCTGCTGCAAAAAGCTTACATGATATGCTTCTGCATCAGCTCTCCTGCATAGGTTTCCATGCAGTAATGACTCCCTGTCCTAAAACTCACAGCAATGAGATGTGAAAACCCTGAGGAGATAAGCAGGAAAATTCTTTCAATGCATACTTTTTCTTCCATTAAAACTCAGACACATTTATAGTAAGTTTGGAGCCACATAAAATGCAGCTTCATGACACAAATCCTGTCTTGGACAGTGCGAAAATGTTACCTTACTCTTTGAGTAAAACAAGAATAATTTCATTTCTTCTGTCATGCACTTTTAATGGTCTCTTCTGCACAGTGGTACAATCAAGACAGCAGGCAAAAAGATGTTTCACACTAGCCAGTAGAAATACCGATTTTCCATAATGCATTTCAAAAATACAAAACTTTAAAAATTGAATCAGAGATAACAAAAATCTACTGAGATCTGAAATGTCACTATGTAATTTGAAGATAAACTGATTAAGCAGTGTAGATTATACATATTAGATTTTATATGGCAAACTATACTCACATCTAAGGCCTTCTAAAGCAAAATAATCTAATACAATAGAATAACTCAATCAAGTTTAATAAAATGGTAGTTCTTAGCAAAAGCTTGTGTGACTTTAATTGTACAAAGAAAACCCCATTAGTGTCAAACCAACTGTGCCCTGCCTATCTGCACAGATCAGAGAAGATCTCCATTCTTTCTTCAAAAAATCTAAAACATGAGAGACATACCATTGCTTTAGCCTCAGTGAATGAAACTTACCTGTTTCACTGTAAAGTACTGAACTGCTAATGTTATAAAAGAAAAACAGGGTAGTTAAAACACATAAATAAAGAGGAAAGAGAATAAGAAATGGGGGGGGGGGGGAAGTGAAACATTGCCAATTATGGTGTGTACAAGATGAGCAAATCATAGAATCAGACTGGTTTGGGTTGAAGTGACCTTAAAATCATCTAGTTCCAACCCCCCTGCCACAGGGAAGGACACCTTCCACTAGGCCAGGCTGCTTAAAGCCTTACCCAACCTGTTCTTCAACACCTCCAGGGATGTGGCATCCACAGCTTCCCTGAACAGCCTGTACCAGTGTCTCACCAACCTCACAGTAAAGAATTTCTTCCTTACATCTTATCTAAATCCACTCTCTTTTAGTTTAAAGCCAATACCCCTTGTCTTGTCACTATGTGCCCTTGTAATAGTCACTCTCCTGAACAACCCAGCTCTTTCAACCTGTCTTCAAAGGAGAGGTGTTCCAGCCCTCTGATCATCTTTTTAGTTCTCCTGCGTACTCACTCCAACAGATCCACATCCCTCTTGTATTGGGGACCCCAGAGTTGAATGCAGTAGTCCAGGTGGGGTCTCAAAAGAGCAGAGTAGAGGGGGAGAATCAGGATACGGTTGGTTTTCCAGGCTGCAAGCTCACACTGCCAGCTCATGTTGAGCTTCATATCAACCAGCATCCTCAAGTTCTTCTCAGATTTCCACAAGTCTGGTCGCAATCCAGTCTCCACCCAGCCTGTATTTGTGTTTAAAATTGCCCCAACCCAGTGCAGGACCTTGCACTTGGCTTTGTTGAACTTCATGAGGTTGGCATTGGCCCACCTCTCCAGCGTGTCAAGGTCCCCTGGATGGCATCGCTTCCATCCAGTGTACCAACTGAACCACACAGCTTGGTGTCTCGCATAATCATACCCTCTGTTACACCTGAAAGCTAACCAGAATTGGCGATAATTCTTCATTCTGTATTAATTCATGTTGAAATGACATTTTAGAGCTCTTTGGCTGAAGAGCCTAAGTTAGGCATTATAAAAGCAAATTGCTGAAGATAAGCTTAAATGAAAGTTGCATACTGAGCAACAGCTTCCTCTATTTGGAAGGTGAGGGGTATCTAGAAAAGATGGATGAAGCAAGAGGATTATCAAAACTTGTGATATAGTCAAGTAAGATTTTAAAGCATTCTCAATAAAAAGTAATCTGCCTTTTGGGAAAAAAAAAAGGAAAGAAGAAAAAAAGAATGAATACTGAATTCTTAGTGTGAACAACTTGTGTTGTTTCAAAGCATGGAAGCATAAGATTAAGACTTATCTTTCAAAAAGTGTGTGTAGCTGGGCTAAGAGACAGGTTAAAACCGAAGGTAAATTTTTAGTGGTGACATGCTCAGTGACACACGGCCCTACATCTGATTTTCAGAACCGGTTTTGGCATATTCCTATTTGCCTATGTCAGACTACAGCGAACGAGATTGAGACTTCTTCCTCATTAAACACCCACAGAGGACTTCCAGGAACTCATAAAGCAATCTATCTGGTTAGCGCTGTAGCTATGTCTCCATGTCATACAGTGTATTTCAGCTTGTTAGCTCCTGCTATCAGTACCTGTGCATCTCAAGCATTCTGTGGACAGATAATGATGATAGCTCAATGTGAGCACTAAATAAAAAGAAAGGACAAAGATTTCTCTGAAGCATAAGGCATCATCTTTGCAAATGCTAAGTAAATCTTTGTATTCTGGAAATAATTCCAAATGCTTTTCATGCAGTCTCAGATTTATGCTGCTTTCCTCCATGGTCTTGACGCAAAGCCAAAATATTTGTCTTGAGGTAATCACTTTTCAGTGGCAGTACTCTGGAGTGGACACAGGACTGTACTATGATGAACCATGGAGCACTTACAGATGCTGAAATTCTGCAAGAAATATTTGATTGCTACCTTGAAAATGCAAAGGATGAAACCAAAACCATGAAATAGCATCTGTTTTAACTGCTTTAACTGATCTCTGGAGTCAGTGTTTTTTTAATTTTTAAGAATGTTGAACTGACAAAGACAAGCAGTTAAATAGTTTCAGACTGAAAGACTTGATGATTTTTTCCAAATGACATTTCATTTTCCTGTTTGTTGCAATTACCCTTTTAAGATAATCAGAAGAATCTCTGATTGAGCAAAAAGAAAATGAAGAATTAACTCAACCTGAAGGTCAAAGACAAAAATTGTCTTGGAAGTTTTGACTTTAATTCAGGAAAATATTTTCCATCATGGACATATTAAGGTGACTGGAAAGCTGTAACTGTCCTAATGCTGTGTCCCATTGTTGTTCTAGTACTAAATTACAGCAGGATGAGACAAAAGCCTAAGTTTCCTGCTTGAGCAAGGGTTTGGACCAGGTGGTCTCGAGAGGTCCTTTCCAACCTCAACCATTCTGTGATTCTGTGAAGTTTTAACAAATGGTTTATTGCCTTTATATCCAGTACTTTGTACTAATTGCCATTATAATTAATCCCATTGTCCAAAGATTAGAAGTTATTAGATATGTGGATGGGAAATCACATTTGTTCTTGTGATTTCAAAGGGCAGACATCCAGCTTCTGCTAATGTACATCTACATTTCTTACCTATTTGGGGTTTTTTTTCTTATTTGATGTATAGTCTAAACTGTGAGATTGCAGCTGGTCAACCAGCTTTTATCAATATCTCCTCAGTAGGAAACTTTTGGTAGATTCTTATTGTGAGAGGTAGGTTAGATGCTTCAATTTTCTTTCATGTCCAAGATTGGTAGTGATGAACTTATCTGCTCATTAGAAAACTGAGAGAATGATAAGGAAAACTTGTAATCTTCTGCTAATGTGGAAGACATCATACTTTCAAGACCTTTTGCTGGACAAAACTTACTTGCAATCCATATTTGAACCAGCACATGTTACTTGACTTGTAACATAGAGCTGTAACCTCTCAAAATCTGGATTGGAGCAGGTTTAGTACCAGTTAGACCTTCAGAGGTGTCTGGAATCTAACCAGAGTTTTAAATGATGTGCAGAGATACCACTGATCATTCTGCAGTGATTGCATTCAGGTCCACTGCAACAGCGATGTTCATACTCCAGCAGGCTTGCTGTATATGCATGCATATATATGTGATATCTCAAATATTAAGGAATCTGCAAGGTTATTTCTTCTAAGCTGCTGTCTGTTCTCTTTCTGTAAGTAATGCAGATCTTTTTTGTTTTGCTTTGTTAGCTTGTATCCATATTTACCTATGCTATTGTGCATTTTTGCTTGTTTGTTTTTTAATGTCCCCTGCAGGCATTCTCTTTTGCCTGTAGGCAAAGAAAATGTTTCTTGGGTAAGTCCATTTTACCACACTGGTGGCATATCTGATCTTCAGAGACAACAATCCAGCTAGATCTTTTACATCCTCAAGCACTTGACATCTGTGTTTGGAAATGTCAATCATTTTGTACATTTGTATGGGTGGATTCATCAGTTGAAAGTTCTCAGCTTTCCCCCACTTTTGCCTCATTGCACAAAAACCTGAAAGTAGAAATAAGAACCACTTCCACTCTGTCATTTGATAGATCATAAGGATCTTCTCATTAAACACACATGGTATTTATAGTGGTCAATGAGACTCTTTAAGGCAACCATATATTGTGAAGCACTTTTCTTTCTTCTTAGATCATATTAGTTATATAAAAGTTAGGCACTAGGAAAGGAGCTTCACACACACTTTCATTAAAACTAGTGAATGACAATTTTTTAAGTTTTCCTTTTCTGAGAACACATTTTACTCTTTAGAAGGGCAAAATTGTCCTTTTCTTCCAAAACAAATGGAAAAAAATTAGAGCAAAAAAATCCCTCTCTTCATTCACTTTCCTCATGGGAGCCATCCCATAATTCTCAGTTTAGTCTACTATGGCAATTTGTTTGCACTAAACATAAAGCTTAAACACAGATCATCTGATGCAAGGTCCTTAAGCAAAAATGCTTTTAGTAAGAAAACATTTGCACTAAAAAGTGTCCCTAAGCAAAAATTACAGGGGTAATTTTCAGATGCAATTTAAGTGAACTTATGCTTGCCCAATCACTTAATGCACCCTCACATTTCTTAAGAACAGTTATACTGCATATAAAGTTAATGCAGTCCATTAAGCTGTTTCCAGTGATGCTTATTAGCAGACTGAAAAATACTTCTGTGCTATTCTGTTCTAGCCCCTGGCAATCTGCAGCTCAAGGTTAAGATGAACCAGAGGCAGTATTTGAATTTAATAATCTTTGTCAGATTATTTCTTTCAGAGCTTTCCTAATCATTCTTCTTTTTTTTTTTTTTTTGAAAAATGTAGTTCCCTGTTCTTGTATCTTTGTTATGTTCCTGTTTTTTCTATTTAGGTCTTTAAAAATTTATGATTAAAAAAATAAGCAACCTCTCAGAAATGTATAATTATAAAAACATATAACTGTGCTGTCATTTTCTGAAATTTAACGATTACATTCTTTTTAACTTTTCCCCCTGTTCTTTCCTCCATAAAACTACAAGTAGCAGAATGGCTGTTAGGTTTGCAGAGTCCTAGCAAAATCTATTCATGTAAATTAAGCCTAATAATAATCAAACAGCATATGAACAACAATCTCAGTGAAACTATGTCTGCCTAAATCATAGGCAGAAACTAAAAATCATAGGATCGTACCTTCAGGGAAAATGGCCCACTAGTGAGTAACTTGAAACTTATTCTAGAGTTTTCAAGTGCCTGGTTGAATTTGTAACTACAAGTATTGGAATGACATCTCTCCTGGAAAACAAAAGCCAAATTAGTGTATTGTAACATGCAATACACGCATTCATTATGGATTTAGCCAATCCATCACCCGCTCTGCTTCTTTCATTTCTATCTTTTCTCTAGGTCTTAAAAGCTTTCACATGCTTGGGTTTTGTTTTTACCTGAAGTTATAGTTCAGAGGTCAGCTTTCATTGCAGGTATAATTAGTTTACTTCTTGACAAGAGATTATCAAACATAACTGCCTTTATGTATGTCATGGGTTCAGCAGTAGCAGTCATTTTTTCTCCTTCTTAGTGGCTGGTGCAGCGCTGTGTTTCTAACTTT
>WYDI02014365.1:0-18564 GCA_009867235.2 Psittacus erithacus | reverse complement strand
CCAAAACCAGAAACACAGCACTGCACCAGCTACTAAGAAGGAGAAAAATGACTGCTGCTGCTGAACCCAGGACACATAGTCATGAGATAAAAGGGCAAGGAAAGTAAATTGTGCATCTCTTTGCAAAATAGAGCTAGGATGTAGCCAAAGTACTTGTGCAGATCCACAAATTGAAGAGTACTCAAATTTTCCATTACATCCTATGCAGTTGTAGGGTATTTATTTTTTGTTGTTGTGAAGCTGAACTTTTTAAGAAAGTAATAATAAATAAGTTCATAAGAATCTATTCTGAGAGAAGTTGTAACTATGAAGACCAAGAGCTGCTATGATTACTCTGCAGACTTCAGCACAAAAATGGCAATATACTCTGCCAACAAACAACGCGCTGTTCCATTGCTGTAGGACCCAAATTGCCATCTGTGTCTCCTGCAGTGTTCAGTGTCCCATGTGGCTAATTAGCTGGCATATGCCATCATGTGAAAAAAGGTATTGTTCTATCTTGTTGGAGAGGTTTTTGTTCAGAATTTAAGCAATCTACACTTGTTCATCTCAAAGGTTAAGTGTCTATTATGGCGACCATAAATGTTCTGAGTACTACGCAGAATAAATAGGACACATAATCTTGACCGTAAAGAATTTATCTAGACATTTTTTTAGACAAAAAGCTTAGAGGGGCAGGTAGATGACTAATACATTTTCAAAACTGCTTCAGATAGAAAAATGATTTTTCAAGGAGAAAACATTCAAAAGAAATTCTTGTTTTGAACTGACTCAATTTTAGGTAAGAACTGACCACAAGTTTCAGTTCAGATATTCTGCTGCAAAGTCTTGCAGAAGTTATAGTTAGGCTGTTTGGGGGTTTCTTTCTTCATTGTATGTAATCCGTCTTCATGAACTGAACTGCAGTCCCACAGATGCAATCTCATCTCTTGTTAATAGGAGACCATGTGCTCTCTCATGGAAGATGTAGGCTAAACAGTAAGCCGTGTTTAAGGAGAAGAATATGCAGCAAATCATTTGTAACTTCCAGTGGAATAGAAATATTTCACAAAAAAATGATTCACAACAAATTTTCACAAGGCAATTTCATTTCATTGGTTTTGTCTGCCTTTGCCTTGTGGAAGGGCTCTGTTTTGATGCCAAACAGACATCAAGGAGCCAGAAGGGTGGGGGATTTGTAGTTGAAAATATGAAGAGAGGAAACTGGTTTCTGAAACACTTGGAGCTGACAATACAGCCAATAATCTGTGGCTTTTTTTTTAACGAATTATAACCTGGCTGACTCATTCAACTTTTGCTGAGTCTAAAAGGTTATTGAGATAAATATATGGTTGCTTACATTAGCCGTACAAGTTTGCCTAAATAATTTTTCAAACCTTAAAGAAAGAGAAATTTGGCCTGAGACAGCTATTCTGAAGTCAAGAAGTAATGAAATTCTGTCTAGATATATTACCCAACATTATTATTCATAATTAATACATATTCATGATTATTATGACTAAACTCATATCTAGCTATGGCTAAAATGCTTCTGCTGCGAGTACTCTGGGATGCAAACCACCTTTCTCCATCCAGAAACTAGGGGCAGTACTGAGACACTCCTGTTTCATACACAGAGGGTCTGTTGAAAATAAATTCTAAATTAAGCCCTAAAGGCAGCAGGGAAGGTGGGATGCAGCAGCAGGCCTCCTTTAGCAGGAATTTTCTTGTTACTTCATGGAGTTAAGAAGTTGTTCTGGGAGGGCTGTGAGATTTCCAGCTTAATCCCATACAAGAGATAATTTCCCATTGTTTGTGGTTTAGAAAGTAATTATTAGGCCATGCCCAGAGAAAATTCAGGATAGATGTGAGAACTCTTTAGCAATTTAGCTATGAGCAGAGCAAACTAGATCTCTGTGGAGATAACTTTAGGTAAGTCCTGCTGATGTTCTGCTGGGCTTTCAAAGGTTGTTTGCAAATTCAGAACTGCAATAAATTTGTAATAATTCACCTCAGCAGCCCCTCTCTGGTGCTTTTATCCCAAGTAGTTTGCCAGCTTTCTTAAACATGCTTTACTGTATATTGACACTTCAGCTTTTTGGGTATTTCTGTTTCTTTGCCTGTATGAACCACTCCTTAAAATGGCCTGTTTCCCTGGCACTGGGAATGAAACTGGAACAGCTTGTCCTGGCAACTGTTGCTAGCCTACAGTAATTGGATGTATTAAAAATAAAAACAACAACAAAACAATTGTTTTTCCTCATTCCTTCCCAGTAGAAATCAATTAGTCACAGCCTTTATTTAGCACATGTGACATTTACCTAAGCAAAGGCAACTGGTGAGCTGGTTATGTGTAACAGTCCTGGGGAGCACAGATCTTACTCATGCTTCAGGCTTTGCTCAGTTGTCTTGCTTGTGCCAAGGGCCAGTCATTATTCATGGCAGTGCAGGATGTTTCTGGAAACAAGACAAGCTGCTATGGAATCCTTATTGCCATGAATTTGAAAGGAATTGTATAGAGCAACTGGATATTTTACTTGCTGTTGAGAGTATCCTCCAGCAACACACCATGCAAAGAGCTTTCCCTTGTGGGCTTCATGTCAGTGCCACATCCCCAACATAAACTGTCACCTTCAGTGCTTGCTGGCTGCTGTCCATCAGACCTCCATGTGCTTCTGCCCACATGAGGCCTTAAGCAATAAATCACTCATTTGTTCCTCCATTAGAAGGTACCTGCCCCACTCCCTCTCCATCCCCATTCTGACAGTGCTTATCTTCAGGCTCCACAGATAGAATTTTCTTGATAAACACCTGACTCATGACATGTGGTGCAATTGTCTTGGGAATGCTGCTCAAGTCAGGTCAAAATTAGCAGTGGACAAAGCCAAAAAGGATAATCAGTAAAGCTTTGGTTTAGTTTGTGGGTTTTCATTTTGGTTGAGGCAAATCTCACGAAAACGGAGACACTAGGGCACTTCCGGCAGGTATTAATTTTCCTTCTTGGGCTGAGGTCATCTGGAGCTACATCACCCACATGTGACAGAAACACCTTGACCACTTGGCACAAGGCAGACAACCTTTTGATAAAAAACATGCAGTTTTGACTCTCTAACCTGCTTGTATTGGTATGCATTTGGGCTGTAGTATAGCTGGGGTCTAGCTACCTGTCCTGCCACATGCCACATGCCCTAATAACTGTTGAATTTCCTTCTTGCAGACTCCCGCCACTGTTGCAACTCCAGCTCATCATTTTCTTTGCATTTATTACCTGCATCTAAGAGAAAATTGAATCAAATTAAATGTTTAACACAACTTTGAAGAATTTTCTCAAGGTTTGCCCTTGCTTTAATAAGAAATATCAGAAATAATTCTTGCTTTGTGCCAAATTAAATTGTTCTTTTTCTTTTACCACCATTACTGTCACATCAGGCATTACCTCTGTATCAGTTATGACCAGCCTTCTATGTTGCCTGTGTTTTGTGCGTTGCCTGTGTTTTGAGGTGTGGCTTCTGTCTGTCAACTGTTCCACTCAGAAAAAAGCTCTTTCTTTCCTCTGACAGTATCTTGAATGAAAAATAATGCTTTCACCTCTCATTTTCATCTAGGCATCACCCTGCTTCTGCAAAGCAAGCTATTTTGGTGCATACATTCACATGAGAATGTTCTTTAACTCTATCAGCTGGTGATTAATCATTGCTGAGGTTCAGAATATATAAAAATTTTATTTTTAAAAGATACAGTGCTATACATAAAAGCCTCCAAGGGTGACTTTGAAGTTTGAAGATAATTATTTGGCAAGCACTATGGGGTCTGCTGACATGGTTGGTTAAAGAACATATTGTGCTAATTTGCAGTTATACTAACAGAGATAAGAAGCATGAACTACAGAACTGAGTACAATCAGGGGCATGTAAATGGGACCTATGTTATGTCTGCCTGATCTCCTCAGTTCTGGCTCTATTTTAGAGCATTTCTTTATTTAAAACTCCACTGTCGGAAAGAGAGATGTGTTGAACGTTCCAAAGGAATGTGAAAGCTGGAAGACTCGCCAGAAAATGAGTTTTCCCTTTAATGCTTGATACAAGATTCATCTGTTGTTATCTGCTTTTCTTCGCCTGTCTAATTACAGAACGTATGAATTTCAGTTCCCATTTTAATACATCTATCAGTGTTAAAGACTTTATTGGATGAATTGATAGGTTCCGAACTTCGTAAAGACTCCACAGGCAAAGGTGTAGGTCAGCAAATAACTGTAAGGACATTGGTCTTCTAGTTTGGCCTTACTGAGAGTACCCAAGATGAACTTTGGTTATTTGTATAGGAGTGATTTAAAATACCTGCTCCATTTTTCTGCCAGACATTATTACCTCAGCAGCAGAGGCAGCAGAAAGGGTGATATACCCTTCTCTCAGCTACAGAGGTCATAGCCTGGTGTATTCAGTGAAACTGCAATAAGTCTTAGCTTTTGGGCAGTAACTTCTGGCTGTGTGGGCAGGCAGCTGAGAGTAATAGCCTCTTAAATTATTCCAGCATACATTGCAAGAACTCATTTAGAGGTTCTCTGCATAATCTCAGGCCCATATTTCCTTAGGTGTATTTCCCTTCATGAAGCTTTGCGTGCAAGCCGTATTTTTGCACCTATGTACTATGTTTGCACCTATGTACATGTGGTCATTAGGCTTCTCATCTGTGCATGAAACTGTCAAAATGCATACATTAAATTGTCTTGCATGCAGCATGGGAGGATATCCATAGTGCTACTGGTCACAGTAATGTCCCGGGGCCTTTAGAAATCCTGTTTGTCTGCCTTTGTAAAGTACCTGGTAACGGCACCATGCTGCAGCACCTGGCTGGGAACCTGAGATGGCAACTCAAAAGTCAGACATTTCTCCTTCACACCAGTGGGCCACAGGATGCCAAGCTTTGTATGCATCATCTAAACCCCTTGAAGTTTCCCTGGGATGCTTACAGAAAGCAAGATGCTTCTTTTTCTCTCCCAAGAGCAGGGAACAGCTGCCTCTCACTGATGCTTGTCAGGATACCATTTCCAAATCCCCCCAGCCCTGCCCTGCTGCATGCCACTCAGGAGCTCCCTTGTAACCCAGGTTTGGCATCTGTGCTACTAATTCCTGCTCACCTGTGGAGCTGTACTGCTCAGAAATCAGTTCAATTACCAGTATCTTTGGAAAATCTCTCATGGCATGAAAGTTTTGTGGATTAGGAGGCAACAGCTATAAAACTGGGATGTTTGTGACTTTGTTTTTCATTTGTTGTTTGGTTGTTGTGTTTTTACTGTTAAAGGGTTAATGATGTGCTATAATCCCACATAATCATTATATTCTTATTGGAATTAGCTAGTTTTGTTGTTTGTGCTTACTATAGTATGCATGCATGTGTGCCAGGACAAAGATGCAATATCAATGGAATTGCATATGAGGTTTAGCAAATAGACATCAGAATGAATAGTTAACAGGCATGACACGTGAGCCTCCACTCAAGTTCATATGGCTTGCAGCTGAAGTCACATAGAAACTATAGTTAATATTAGCCAATCTCAGTTAAATCTTAGTGATCATGCATGTTATCAGATCAATAAAAACCCCAGTTTGAGCACATTTATCCTCTGGTTTGCATCTGGAACTTGAGTTTCCTCACAACATCTGACGATTTCAAGGCCAGTAATGATAGAAGCTTACTTTAACCCATAAATGACACCTCCTTATTCTTATGAGGATGACTTTTATCAAGTCTATTTCTCGTTTTGATTCTTTTCCTCAGAAAATGAAGACTATTCACAGGGCCCAAATACATACTCAATTTTGAAAGGGTTGATATTTCCTTTATTCAATATAATTTTTGGCTACCTTTTCGTTGAAATGTTTCTGTTCCCCTCCCTCTACCCTGAAGAATTCTGATAATGGGTTTGGGCGAAGTCATCAAAAAATAAAAGTAGTGAAATGCATGAAAAATCAGAAGGGTGTCTGCTTTTTTTTGGATTGCTTCCTTCAAATAAGGTCTGAAGCAATTTAAGCAAAACATGATCTTTTCTTCTTCCATTAGTGAAGGTCAGTTATCAGTGCGTTATATATGTGTAGAGAAGTTAATTACCTTACCATAAATGCAATTTCCGCTCTTATTCCTTAAATTTACCTTGATGGTAGCCATGCTACACTGTATAATGTGTAATCATAACAAAAAATTAGAATTATCTCTAAGCACAAGCTGTAGTTCTGATTAAATACCTTTATTACTTGAAGTTTTCAGCCCAGTTTAGATTTGTTTCCCTTCTTGTCTTTCCAGATTGAAAATATTGCAGTAAATGAAGACTCAGAATCTGCATTTCTTCTTAAGAACAACAATCATAAACATTGTTGACTCTCTTCTAAGAAATAGAACCAGTAGGAAGAAATCTGGTACTGAAGGCATTTTCCCTCATACCCCTTCCCCCAAACCTCATTCATTTTCCACTCTGAACCTGTTTGTAGTGACTTTTATACTTTAGTTTCATATTGGGGGGTGTGTGTATTTTCGATGTAACTGTGTATATAGAGGTAGGTATCTCGTGCCTGAGAGCATTTCAGACATAGTGTTTCTAGGATTGCTGTGTATCACCTGCACCAATTCTCAGGCGAGATGTTCATTGCAAGAGAATGTCTATACTGCACAGTGGTCTGCCATTCAGAAAGCAAACCTGCTTTCTAATTTTCTAGCTTGCTAGCTCACCAGAAAACTGGCTCTTGAGAATCAGTTGATGATAGATCATGTATCTGAAGTTGGCACTGCATTGTGGAGTGCAGCCACAGCCTTAAGAGCCTTTAAAGGATGAGTGGCTATTACTGATCTATAAAACATTATTGCTTAGCAATTTATTCCACAAAACCAAAATGATACACAGAGAAACTGTATTCATTACATAAACAGCACACTTTAACAAACAAGACTGACATTCTATAAGGAGCACACATGCAGGAATGAGAACTTTATAAAACAAATTGTGAAAGGCACAAACTGTTACAGTCTGATGTAATTTCAGTAATTTTGTAATTGAGAATTTCCACCCACTACGCGTAAAAGGAAAAGTACACATAGTCCTGCACGCCCATTATGTATTTACTTTTTTGATAGTGGCAAGCATGTTAGCTGGTGAAATGATGGCTTTGGGTCCTTTCCATTATTCCTTGACTGTTCACAGAAGTGTCATTGCTTCCTAAAGTTTGGAAGGACAAAATTTGAATTTTGAGTATTAACATCACTCCTAACGGGAAGAAATGACAATTTTAACCAAAACAAAAACATCTATTTAATTGTTTGGGTTTTTTTTTTCTCCTCCAGCAAGAGAAAATAAGTGTATTGGGAGGAAAACTGTGTGATAGCTTACAGATTATTTCTTTCAGACAGCAGTAATGGAAACTGTCCTTTTGAATATAATTACACATGTGAACAATCAGTGAGACCTGCCAGGGTTTTTGTTGCTGTAAAGTTAATCTTTCATCTTTTCAAACATTTATTTGTAGATCCAGATCAATTACAGGAAGAATAACAGCAGCTACGGCCTCAGTTCTTGACATTTGTACTAATTGGCAGAAAAGTGTACATGTATACATATATACAAACACACACACCAGTATTCCAGACACACACCAGAAACTCTGTACAGCTAAAAGTAAAACCAGACTCGTATTTTCCATTTCCATTTTTGAACCTAACTTTTTATTATGCTGCAAATTTTACTGACTTACAAGGTTCAGATACTGCTTATCATTCAAATTTAGGTTATTCATATAAACCAAGGCTGAACATCAGATATTGGAAGGTCAGTTTTTGGCACTGTACTTCTGGAAAGATGTGAACCAGTTGGAAGGAATCTGGATGAATGCAACAGGAATGAGCTGAGATCTAGAAAACATAACCCATGAGAAAAGATTGAAGGTACCTAGGTAGTTTAGCCTAGAGAGGAGCAGACGAGGAGGAAAAATTTTAATAGTTTTCAAAGATCTAAAAAGCAGCTATTCTTATTTATTTTCCAAGCTGACATCTAAAAAAGCAAGAAAGAATGGTCTTAAACTGTGGTAAGGGAGAGACAGAGACACTAGGAAATACACTGTAATGGTATGGCCAGAGAAGCACTGGAAGAGTCCTGAAATCTTGATCACCTGGAGATTTTAAAGAGTAGGTTAGAAAAATGTGGAAAATAAGGCAGCAATTGGTGACAGCTAGCATGGCTTCACTAAGGGCAAATAATGCCTGACAAATTTGGTGGCCTTCTACAACAAGGTTATTGCACTGGTGGATAAGGGAAGAGCAACTGCCATCATCTACCTAAACTTGTGCAAAGCATGTGACACTGTCCTGTACAACACCCTTGTCTCTAAACTGGAGAGACATGGATCTGAAGGATGGACCACTCAGTGGATAAGAAATTGGATGGATAGTTGCAGACAAGAGTTGCAGTCAGCAGCTCCATGTCAAAGTAAAGACTACTGACAAGTGGCATTCCTCAGGGGTTGGTATTGGTATCGGCGCTATTCAATGTCTTTGTTGGCAATATGGACAATGGGATTGAGCGCACCCTAAGCAAGCCTGCTGACAACATCAAGCTGTGTGGTCTGGTTGACACATTGGAGGGCAGGAATGCCATCCAGAGGGACCTTGATATGCTTGAGAGGCGGGCCCGTGAGAAGTTCAACAAGGCCAAGTGCAAGGTCCTGCACCTGAGTCAGGGTAATCTCAAGCACAAAAACAGGCTGGGTGGAAAATGGATTGAGAGCAGCCCTCAGGAAAATTACTTGGGGGTGTTGGTTGACAAAAAGTCCAACATGACATGGCAACGTGTGCTTGCAGCCCAGAAAGTCAGCTTTGTCTTGGGCTGCCTCACTATGAAGATGGTGAGGTACCAGCACAGGATGCCCAGAGAAGTTGTGGCTGCCAGATTCCTGGCAGTGTTCAAGGCCAGGCTGGACAGGACTTTGTGGTACTTGGTTGTCCAGCGGAAGGTGACCCTGCCCATGCCAGACGAGTTGCAACTAGATTATCCTAAAGGTCCTGTCCAACCCAAACCATTCTATGATTCATGCATCATGGTTTGTGCCTCTGACATTTTTTACTGGACATGCAGTTAATATATGTTAGGATAAGTTACAGCCAGTGCGGTAACACAGTCTGTAAGACAGACTGGGGTTGGAGGCTGTCATTGTCCTCAGAAAGAAATAGGCAAGGTAGATAATCTTTTACCCTTGTTTTAAATATTATGTTCATTTTGATATATTGCCTTTCTGGCAAACAGGGTCCCTTCTTCAGGAGCTGCCAGCGTGAAGCTGATTACATACTGCAAAATCAGCCCAAGAAGTTATAGTGGTAACTGGCAAGGCCTCCTTTTCTCAACTGCCTGTTAATATTTAGAGGATAACTTGGACATTTCTGTTCTTTGCTAGCTGGAAGTCAGGATACAACTTTAGATTCTGGGGAAGAAAACAGAAACTACTAAGAGTCTCATCAAATGGTACTTCTCAGACTTCTATGCTGAGACCCCAAAAGGTCTCAGAAGTTGTGTGCTTCACTTTTTGATGCCTGGATTCCTTTCAATGCCTAGATTTGAGTCAGACCAGCAGACCCAAGCCAGGTGCAGCCCCTTCTGTATTGTATCAGGAGAGGAAAGCACCTCAGAGTGGAAGGGGCTGCAAATGCCTGTGAGCTAGGCAGAAAGCCACCCCAGGTGGCTGCTGGAAAACACAACGGGTGGAGATGCCCTGAAAAGCCTTGTTTTCTCTTGAGGCCTGCCCTAGCCACTGGGTTGTTTGGAATGGTGTAAGACTCATACAGATCTTTTTGAAAACGGGTCTGGGTCTGGGTGACAGGCCACGGAAAGGAGACAGAAGTGAGAGGACAGGCGGTCTCCTCAGTGAGTGAAGTCACCTGGGATCTAGTGTGAGCCTTAGAGCTGTGATATGCACCAGGAGGGCAGCCAAGTATTCTTCTTGCAGGCAAAAATGTGAGTGTTTTGTCCTACCTAATGCCTCTGAGTGAATCTATAGTTACTGTACCACTGTGGACTCATTTTGGCCAGAGCTGGAAAATGCCTTCAGCCTCCCACACCCCAGAGCTATACCCTGTCTGTGAAGTCTCTGGGCTGAAAGAGGAGGTTGATTCCATCATCCTCTCTTCTTCTAGCTACATCTGACAGGGGAAGAGTCCTCATCTGCTCTAGTTTTGAAACAAAGGTAAGAAAAATGTCCAGGAGTGGGAATCTCGAGGGAAATAACTGAACAAGACACATACATCTCAGAATATAAAACAAAAGCCTTCCCCAACTAACCCTTGGTTGTCTTAGCTGTGTTCATACTCAGTACACAGGCTGGTTTAGGTCATTTTGATGAACTTGTTCGCAGTATTTCCTGTGCTGGCCTCTTTGGAGGAAGCGCTATTTTCCAGGGCTGGAGGGAAAATACTGATGAAACAATTTGACGGCATCATATCTTAGTTAACTGCTGTGTCTTTTTTGAGACCATGTAAAAGAGAAGGGGTACAGCTGTGCTCTTGACAGGGATAGTCTTGGTATTACACAGGTATTTTGTTAGGGACCTCATGAAAGCAGACATGGTTAGCAATACACTGCAGACTGATAAGCTTGAATGCATGGCTACTAAAAGGCTGAAATAACCCCAAAACTTTCTTCCAGTTTTTGAGGCCTTGCATCCATCTGCCATATCTCTTGTCCTGCCTAGCATTTCTGGACCTTCTATACATCCCAGGTGTGCGTAAGCATGACTCACACAACCTCCATCTGCTCTGTGATCCATGTTGGGCATAAGAACCTTACATCACTGCCATGAAGCCAAAGGGCTCTCTGCAAACTAAACACACTTTTGGGGGTGGGAGGGTATAATGCCATCTTAAAGGGATGCTCCCGTCTGAAGATTTTATTGCGCTTACATGTAACTGTTTGGATGATGCAGAGGGCTACAAAGGTTTGTATCCTTATTAAAAATGAGTATGCATTCCAAAGAGCCGAACTTTTTACAAGAGCTCTTTGAGATTCAGAGTTGTCATAGAACTTAGCATCACCCTGATCATTCTTGAATTAAAGATTTGAAGTTGCTCTTGGTTTTCATTATATTTGCAGCCACTTATTTTATAATGGCACTTTGCTAATTTTACAAGAGACACTGTATCTTGGTCTATCTTTCTGTACTATCTGCTTTCAAAGGCAAACATGTGCCAAGATGCATTTCATTCAGACTAGAAGCTGAAATCCCTGCCAGATACAGCATCACACTAATGAAGATCAATGCAATTTGTTTGGAGTGTTAGAAATAGCTATAAAAATGGAAGCTAGTTTCATTCTGTAAGTCCTCAGTTTACAGGTTTACTTACACTTTAAAGATTTACTTGCATTAATCTAATGAAACTTAACAAGATAGTTAAAAGTTTGTCCACAGTTTCTTTTAAATAACTCTTTCTATCAGTAAAACATTTCTGGAAACACTGTGTGACAAGACAGAAATCAATGGCAAAAAAGTGTGCGGCAGAGGAAATAAATAACACTGTTATTAAGGATATTATTTTGCATATATACTGGTCAGAATAAAAAGACATTTACCAGAGCAAAACCCACTATCTAGAAATACAACATTGCCTAAACCATCTCAGCAACATAGCCAAGCAGTGAGTTCAGGAAATGAGAAGTAGCTCTGGTTTAGCTCAGGAAAGCCAGCTCCTTTTCTTGAAACAATTTCATAACCCTTCACTTGCATATAAATTGCAAGTAATAAGAGACTTGCAAGAGTTGTACAGGCATGTTTTGAATGATGAGTAGCCTCCTCCCAGCTGCAGTTTTCAGAGGCAGGGGGGAGCAGTAGCAGCATTCTTCATAGGATTGCCATTCACACTTTGAACAGGACATATATGGGAACTAGAATAACACTGGTGCTGTTCCAAACGTGTATTAGAAAGCACCAAAGTGGATATAATTTATCCCTATGGCATCCAGATGCCATGGAAACCCACCTCATATAAGCCAGGATGGGTTTTTTTTATGATTTAAATTCCATTTCTTCTGTCCCACATGAAGCATATGAATACCACCAAGGGAGAATTGCCATATAAACTACCATATGCTTCTTAGCAATTTCAAGCCTTTTCCAAAATGATAGTAAGATCATTTGTATGATCCCTGTGTACATTTTCAATCCCTTAGTCGCTTCAGGAAGAAGCAGAAAACTCTTTAATGTAAAACTTTATGTAAAGCTCTGTCTGACATTTAGTGTGAACACTCCTACTCTCTCACACTGTATTGTGCTTTCACTGGATGGAGAAGTGGCCAGGACAGACAGCCTAAGGAAGATACTATTTCCTTACAGAGTGTCTAAATAGAAGGTCCTTAAAAGCTTAGTGGTTTAAACAACCTTTTGTTAATCTCTTTTTGTAGCATAGTTCTCAATCTTGGAAGGTTCCCACTCATTGTGAGAAGGGAAATAGAGAATCCATATACTGAAGAGGAGTGTAAGATAGCTCTGTTGTTGGAAATCAACTTTAGGAACAAAGTTTAACCTGAATTTTTTACAATATGGACAGGCTGAATGAAAAACTGAATTTTCTGTAATATGCTTAAAGTTTACTGAAGACCAGATGAAGACTTGATCATTCTTCTTGTGTTTTTTCAGAGACAAATAAGCAAAGTCATTAGAACCTTTGAGTCCTTCCATGAAGTTTCTGTGTTCCATGTTTTCTTCATGTTATAGAAGAGAGATGTTATCTCTCAATCACTCACCATCTTCAGCTCCTTCACAAATCTGAAATGAATCTCACTCTTTTGAAGCTTAGAAAACTCTTTTCTGTAAAAGTATTTCTTGTTAGCAGATGACTATTCCTTGCTACCTCTGCCTTCTTGGGCTAGGAACATTCCGTCATACTGCCTGTGTCAGGTTCCTATGTCTCAGTGCTACAACTCTTGCATAGAATCATACAGAACCATAGAATGGCTTGGGTTGGAAAGGACCTTAAAATAATCCAGCTCCAACTCCCCACCATGCGCAGGGACACCCCACACATTCACAGGTACTTCGTTTTTTCACTATCTACAGCAATTTGTGTGTAAATAAATACTTGGGAGGGAAGAGGGGGAAGCGAGTGCCATGCTTAATGCTCTGGAAAACTTTGATAATGACAACTATATGTATATTTTCTTTGAGATTGGTCAATAGCTATTGACAAGGTGCAGTGATGGACTGTCAGACCAGTTGAAGCTATATTCTACAATAGAGTTTATTCATTAATAAACTCATATTAGAGTTTAATATTGTTATTAAATATTTACACTAATATTTTCTTACAAGTTCTGAGACTAACATGGTGTGTTGCCTACAATATATGCTTTGCCTCCAAAGGCTGTTTTGGTAAAAGCCATTCTTTCCTGCTTTGCTACTTTATTCCCCTATTATTGCAGAGGAGCACATGAGTAGGCTACTGGGTTAGCTTCGGATACTATCACCACTAACCTGTATGAAGTTATTACCCCAAAAAGGGGGAACAGAGCAGAACATGTGCCCACATCTTGCCTGCTCCAGTTCATGCTTAATCTGCTGATGGCAGTGGATTCACATTAAGATGTCAAAGTACAATGCACATGTATTTCCGCCTGGTTTCTTCTGTGTCAATGATGAGGACCACCAGCAGAAGAAAAAGCAGCTATAGAGTAGAGAAGACGCATAACATTTTCAGTTGCTCCAGCCGTTGAACAGTGAATGTGATTATCCGTCAGACTAACTGCAGCCAGAGATAATGCTGCAAGTTGTACAGATATATCTGAACATGCTTTGAAGTAGCTACCTTGGATACGGCCTGTGAAATAGCTGAGGTGGCACAGAGTCCAGTGCAAGCTATATTTCCTGTTATTTATTCAGCTTCTCAGGTGGTTTGCATAACCCAAGCTGACTTGTGCTGCCATAGCTACATGGTAACATCACTCCTGCTAGTTTCAAGTCAGACCGGGCTTGTGCGCAAGAGCTCCAGCCATGGATCCACACAAACAGACCAGCTCTGCCCTTATTTGTTTGTACAGTGGGGTTTCAACTCCCCAGTGGGACCTTCAGGCAGTGCTGCAATAGAAATAATAATGAATCATTAATAACTTCTGCTGAATCTTTTGAAAACTATTCACAGTGCAGTTGATGTTTATTTATTGCAGAATAGGTAATGCAACGAAAGATGACAAACAAAATTAGCTGTGGACTGTTTTGCTCCAATTCATTGAACGTTTTCTTCTGGGGATAATTATGTCTTAAAATGAAAGAAAATAATGTGCATTTGTGGTTGGAAAGATTTCCCTTGCCTTCAGCAAATATCTTCTTTAAGCGGCTTTATTAGTCCTGGTATTGCTTTACTATTAACACAGTACTGATAAAGTGTCTGGAGAGATGTGTTTGGGTTTTCTTCAAAGTAGAGTTATGAGATGTCAAAACCAGTTATGTTCTGTCCTTCTGTTAATATTTATGTGTTCTTTTGGCACAAATGCACAGCAGCCTCCACCAAACAGCTAGATGGAGCTCTTTCCTCTCTAATTAACAGGAAACTGTCTAAAAGAACTAATTTAAAATGCTTAGACCAATCCTTCCAATGAGAATATTCTCATTTTTTAAATAAGACAGATCTGAGTAAGAAGTATGTAGGAAGGTTTTGCACGATTACACCCAAAGGTCTTAGCTGGAAAGATGTTAATAACGTGCATGTGAACAGAGCTAGTTCTGCAGTGCATGGACTATTGACAAAAAAGATAAAATGAAAGAGAATGAAGTATAACTTGAAGGTTTCCTGACAAGCAGTATCTCTGTAATTTAAATGAACACATATACAAAAGATTGGATAGAATGATATAATGGTCTTTCTTTGTCTCTGATTCAATGAATCTAGACAGATATGAAGTACATTCATTAGTGAAGATAGCTAAGATCCTGCTTGTATGAAGCTGTGTTAAAACAAGCCAGGTAGATGTCTATAATCGTAAAGAGCATGGCCAAGAGAAGACTAAACATTGTCTTGAAAATGTACAAAGCAGGGCAGCAGTCGCAGATATTCACGGTAGCTACTCTTGCTAAATTAGGAAAATCTGCTCTAGTATGGATATCATTTGTTCTATTAACCCCCAGGAAAAGTAGATGAAGGAAAATGGAGAATTATTTGCCTTAAAAATATGCACAGTAAAGATATGCATAATTTATATAAATATAATTAGATATTACATTTTTGAACAGTAAAGGTAACTGTAATAAAAATCTGATGGTGTTTACTCCTTGTTTTCCCTTTGTAATGCATACACTTATTCTGGGTATTGCACTAAAACCTCTTAGAATCAACGGAAAATTTTCCCACTGATTTGGGGGAACAAAAAAGAAACTACAGCACATAATGATTTTCACAAACAGCTCATCAAATTTCACTCTTGAAACTGTGCTTCAGTCAGCTACTAAGAGATTCTGGTTATAGACAGAGACACAACTGAGCTGTGTGCTTCTGCTTTGTTCCACAGTCTATCAATACCATAAGCTGGCATAGGGAACAGAGTTGAAGTGACACTTTGTGGCACCCACACATCATCTCAACTTCAGAGCACAAAAACGTTTTCCAGAGGCTCCACAAACTCCTGCTAGTTTTGCTGTCTAAGACCTGGAGCCTAGCTTCTCAGGCAGCTGAAGGGTGGTGGGTATACTTGCTAGCCGTAAGTACCACCACTGCCATGGCTGGGGATGGAGGACTCCAAAGTCGACACCTGGGATTTTCTCAGCTGTACATGGTACCATGGACTTGAAGGAGTCTGTCTGAGCTGTACAATTCAGACTCATGCTGTTAAGAGTCAGTCACAACTTCTATCCCTCTCTTCCTGCTTAGCTCCAGCCAAAAGTAATTATTGTTTGTTGACAACGGCTCCTACTGGAATGCTGTTCCAGGATCTCACTGAACCAAAGATTAGAAACCTTCTAATCCCCAGACATAACTTATTAATAGCCAGTTTATACTTACCTGTTCTCTTACAAGTATACCTGAAGTCTCAAATAGACCTCTTCCCTCCATGGTGCTAAAGGTTCAAGCTGTGGCTACATTAGCAAATTAATTTCAGTAATAAGACTGGACTGGCAGGCAGAAGCAGTGCCTAACAGGCAGTTTACTTGGTAGGTGATTTCTTCTGGTTGAATGCCCCCACTGCACATGTGGTTCAAAGCTTTCCAAAAGAAACTGACAGTTTAGACCTTTTCTTCTTGAATCTCAGGTTCCTCTCCAAAGTGCCACACTGTCCATCTGCCTCATGCAGGTTCATACCACTGCTCACAGCAGTTTCCACGCTGCTATTAGCGTGTAAGGTCAAACATATGAAAGTATCACTTCTGCTCCTTCTCATGCTGTTTTTGCGTGACACCACCTGCAGCTCCATCCACCTCCCTCCTCATAGTCTGCACAGTGTCTGCTGCACTGTGCTGCAGGCAAGGAGTGAATCCTGTGGCTTCAGTAGGCACCCCAGCAGGACAGTGAGAGCAAACTGACACTTGTACTCATGAAATTCTGTCTCTGTTCTGATTCTTTTGCCCAGGCTGGATTAGTGTTGAGTTGAGACTACTGGGACTGCATCACCATTGGGATGACCAGTAGTGGGTATGAAATTTCCCATTGCAGTGGAGTACCACCAAGGAAATCTCTTGTGAGCCAGTGTCAGAACCTTACCATCCTGACATGAAAATTTGCAAGCTGGTATCTGTATGCAGAATAGCAGCTGTAGCGTTATGGAGCCTTACAAACTTCAAAGCCTCATCTGTGGCTAACCCCTGTGGGATGGCAAGTCCACCATGGATGGGGTTCAGTGAGGCTCTACGAGATGCTTCCTACCTAGAGTGCAAATATCAGCAAAACTGTTGAGACCTTTGCAATCCAGGGGTTGCAGAATTGTGTGTGTCATGGAGGAGAGGGGCAGGGCCCTTCTTATCCAATTCTCAGTGTATAGCAGCTATGATCACCTAAACTGCAAAGGCTACCATCATTTGTTGTTCAGGACCAAGGCAAACCAAGATGCCTTGACAGAATTCACCAAAAGGGCTCAGGATACTCATTGCATTCTGCAGCTCTGGCAAGGAAGTCAGTTGGGTTCTGGTACCATCTTTCCAGGGTGAACAAGGGTCATTCAGGGCACTCAGGCTCTGTAGAGATGCTGCATACCCATGTATCACTTGATCATGAGTCTGGGCTGAGGACTACACCACCAAGGATGGGAATGCTTCCTTAGTGCAGGGGGCTTCTCACTACATATGCAAGTCACGTGCATTTGGCCAACACACTGCATGCTGGAGGGCCGCACAGAGCAGCAGTAGTGTCAGTATGGAGTGCCCTCCAAATTATGGGTGTCTGCTGTGTCCTGCAGGGTTCTGGCAGAACACATTTTGAACTGAAACCATGAGGGGCAGTTTCTTCAAAAAAATCGTGCATAACCTGTTCTACTCTGCACACAAAACACCCAGTATGACATGCATGCTCGGGATGCTATCTGCTCCTTCATTGATAGAGAGCATATATGAGACAAGATGTTAATGTCCCTATCTTTTCCAGAAATGAAACTTCATAATGGAAATTAGAAGGTTTAAAAAAAACAATCAAAAAAAATGTCTTTAAGTCTGCTTAATCTTCCTTTTCCTCCAGGAGAGGCTACAGGCAATTTCTATACCCCCAGGCGGGGCTTCAGCTGCTTATTGGTAGCACTCCATGCACTATCCCTTTTCAGCAAACAGGTTAGCTAAGTCTCTGCCAGCTCTCTCTGCTTCCTATGACTTTTTCTGCATACCAGTATGTCCTTCGACTCAATAATCTAAGAAAATCACCCACACCCTCTGTTAAGGTGAGTCTCCTGCCCATACAGGCCTCTCCTGGAGTAGCTGCTCTAGGGGATGTGGCAGCCAGAATACACAGCCTGCTCAGGTGAAAGGGGCAGTGGGTGGGTGTGTATTTTGCTGCTCAGCAACGATCCACAGGAGAAAGGGGACTTGAGGGTGGTTTGCTTGCATGTGGCACTGCAGGGAACTGGCAGCAGACACACTGGTGAGAGGGAAGCTTTTTGAAGGCTCTGTTAGTTCAAGCTGCTTGGCCGATGGCACAATCAATAAGTGTTGGAGTAGAAGACTGGCTGGCCCTGAGGGGCAGGAAAAGACCCTTCAGCAGGAAGATTCTCCTTCTGTGTCTGACAAAACTCTCTCTTACTCTTCCTTCATTCTTTTCAAATTTTAGGAAAAAATCTCCCATCTGTTCTGTGCCTAGGCTTTTGCCTCACATGTTCTATTCACAGAGAGACTGTGCCCTTCCAGACTTACACGTTGCCCACATTCCTTGCCCCAGAAGGACTTAAAGCTGAAGTCCCAGAAAATGTGCTTGCCCTTTCACACATGAAGTGCTTAGGGGCCAAGATTTCTGCAATGACACAGCTATTCAAGGAACCACTACTATAGTCTTCCCATGCTGTGATGGGCCATCATTTCCTACAACCCTGTCATGGGTTCAGCAGTAGCAGTCATTTTTTCTCCTTCTTAGTGGCTGGTGCAGCACTGTGTTTCTAACTTT
>WYDI02014359.1:0-52383 GCA_009867235.2 Psittacus erithacus | reverse complement strand
TAAAAAAAAAAAAAAAAATAAAAAAAATAAAATAAAAAAAAATAAAAAAAAAAAAAGGAAAAGGGGGAGGGGAAGGGGAGAGGAGGAAGAAAGGAGATGGAAGAGGGGAGGAAAGAGGAGGAAAGAGAAAGGAAGAGGAGAGGAGGAGAGGGGGGAGAAATGAGGGGAGAAAAGAAAGGGAAAATTAAATAAAATTAAATGAAATAAGATCAAGTAAAATAAAATTAAAATAATAGAAAGCTTGTTAACTCATTAAAAATTGAGAGTTATTCATTTATTTGCAATGGCTAATTAAAGACTAAGTCAAACTAACTTTTATCATGATTTATTAGCTTTTGAATAGGCAGGCTGTTAAGAGAGTCTTTGAAATAAGATGGTCAGGCCTCTTAGAAGTTGAAAAGGGCTGATTCAAGGGCTCCATGAGGAAAGGTGGGTTGTTGGTTCTATTTATCTTTCTGATATCTTTTTACTCTGTGTGCACTTATTCCGTCTTTTGTTTTTGTGCTTTAGAAAACTACAAAAAGTATGGAATCAATGGTAAAGCAAGCAGCCTTTTGCTTGCTTTAGCACTGAAAGCATACCAACCAAACATACAAAGACTATGGCTGTTAATATAAAGATGAAGGTTGTTGGTATGTAGCAAGAATATAATTTTCCAAGAAGGCAGGAAGATGTGTTTCTTTAATACAAATATATTTAATAAATATATAAGTCAACCATAAGATACTAGTGCAGAGATGCTGTTCATTTGAGCTGGGAAAGGCAAAATTTTTGAAGACTATGACTTAAGAAATATGGAATTTTTAACAACATAAGTCATACATTCTCACCACTTCTGACAATTTTTGTTCCTTTTTAAAAGTATTTTTATTTGAGAATTCATTAGAAACCACCAACTAATATCAGCATACTGTAAAACCATACTGTCCTCATTTAAAGTAGCTCTGTATTATAATTTTGCAACATTAAAATCTCAACTTAAGATTTCATTACACACTTCAAACTGAATGTTAAGTACATTCATGTATAAGTAATGTATAATATACTCTCTATATCTATAAATATTTATATTAAAAAGTAATAAATATAGATCAATTATATATTATTAAAATTATTTTATTTTTTTTATAAAAATGAACTACAAGAAATTGTAACTTTTTTAATTGACAAATGGCTTTCTAAATGAATGCATAGAGGTTTACAACCCATGTCTAGGGGGAAAGAAATCTATTTTCCCACTATTTTGAGGAATCCTTTGCCTATGAAAATAATGTAGCTTTCTCGGCAAGAGGAGGATTTAGGGATTATACAGAAGCACAGCATAATTCTGGCACACAAGTGGATTCCTTGAATCACAGTGTACTCAGTAAAGATTTGCTGTCAGTCCTGGATCAGCCTCCAATCTGAAAACTTCTCCCTTTTCAGGAAACTTGAAGAGGTTCAGACAATTCTAGCTAACAGATAGAAGCAGACTTCACATATGGTTTCTGATGTGTGGCTCTTCTCACCCTTTACATGAAACCCTGCTGGCTGCTACAAGAATTTCCTTTTGATAATTTTTTGAGGCTATGGTATGTGTTTAAAACTGTGGTGAATTAATCAAAAAGAAAAAAAAAATTATTGAAAGATTGTCCAGAAACTTATTTTAAGACTCTATGTAGAAGGTAAAACTAGCACTAAAGTACTTCAGAGCAAACATAAACATCTCCTCATATCACTGTTATAAAGAAACAGAACAAGTCTCACTCACTTATTTCTGAAAAAAATAACAAATCAAGAAAATTATTGAAAAAATATTTCTTTCTCTTTTTCTAGATCAAAAAAGTATGGACAAATAAGAAAAAACAAACAGGAAAAGTTAGAAGGCTTACAAGTGATTTCTTCTGGTTCTTCAATGGTCTAACAGTTGAGACATTTGCTTAAAAATCTTCAGGGAAACAAAGCTTCTCTGTAACCATATTTCAAAATTTAAAAAAATCTAGTGCTATGTTTTATATTAAAGTATTTACCAGAAGCGTAGCTAAAATGAAAAACACATCTACAGAAGTGATAATATAATACACACACACAAGTCAATAATGTTTTCACTTTCTACAATTTTTGTATCCTAAAATTATAAATGAAAATAACCACTCTTAGAAAGATTGGGCTTTTAACTTTTATTTGCTGTTAGGACTGTTTGGCATTTTCAATCTGTCCTTTGTAAATACATAAATTAGCCAGTAATAAGTGCATATTTGCATCATCTATTTCTGAATTCACTGCACCTTCCGAATGAGTGAATGAACAAAGTAATTCTGGTAATAATTAATATTTAGATATTCCTTTATATCTCCATAATGTTATATAAATATTAATTCTTTAATCTTCATGAAGAAACATTTTTTCATCAGGTAGCTTTCCATTAGAAAGTCAACTACATTTTTACAAGGTTTCTAGTCATAAACTAGAACGACCTAACTGTCTGCCTAACCACCTAATTGTCTTATCAACTTATTTGGAAGTGTAGCCCTCACAAGTGCTGAATAGTTCACTGATATGGCATCTCACATGGAAAGACTTTCATATCTGCTTGGCAACTGAAAGGTTTTCTTGGCTCTCTATCTGTCATGCGAAAATGAATTAAATGTGGTAAGCAGTGGTCCATAGTTTCCCATAAGACCATATCATTGTTAGCTTAAATAGAAGTCAGAGTTGTAAAAAATGTAGACGACTTACTCATTACCATAGTAGTATTTAGAAATACCAGTTGTTGTAGCTCTAACTGGTACCATATCCATACCTGAGTTTACCTGAGGTTTCTTCCAGCTATCCCCTGGTCCAATGATTTTAAACTGCGTTCTTGATTTTTTTCCATTTTTAATCACTTCACCAAGGCTTGCCATGGGACATTAAACAATGGCATTCAGTGGGACTATCCATAGGCAGAGTTACAACAAAAAAGAGAAATGGATATCACAAGCAGAGACTGATCTTACTGATTTTTACCAGGTCACACTATATGACCACACCAAGAATGTTGCCTGATAGACAGAAAAAAGGCCAAGAGTAAACTATTCAGAACTGAATGGGTTGCCCAGGGAAGCTGTGAATGCTCCATCCCTGGTGGTGTTCAAAGCTAGGTTGGACAGAGCTTTGGGTGACATGATTTAGTGTGAGATGTCCCTGCCCATGGCAGGGGGGTTGGAACTAGATGATCTTAAGGTCCTTTCCAATCCTAACTATTCTGTGATTCTATGATTCTAAATTGGGAAATTTTGCCAGTTGAACTCTTCTCTGAAAGCTAATTTGAGCAATATGAAAATGTTTATTAATTTATTATTTGTATATTACAGATATGGGAACATCTCTCCAGCTTTGCTTGTCAATACAGCCCATGAATTCATACTTTTTCCAACTCAAGCAAGCCAGGAATGACAGTATTAGGAAAAGGCAGCCTATGCCTGTAAACAGCCTGAATCTGTCTTTACAACTAATGGAAATGTCATTCCAAAAGACTGTTTGTGCAAAGAGACAGTGTAATAATACCTCAGATAACTGCCATTCTACCATTTTTCTATTTGCATTCCAGGACTGGTCACCAGGGCACAAGCTGTTCTTGGCTACATGATCCCATACCATTGCATCCTGACACATGCCAGTTCAGATTTACACAAGGAAATCTTTGTGGTTTAGAGCCTGAACTTCTGTGGATTAACCTACCACTATATTTAAATCACTGAAAAGCAAAACCCTACTCTTCATTCCTGTGGGAAGAGAATAGCGTACATCTTGATTTGGTTGCCTTTGCAATAACTATAATTCCTTGCAGGCTTACAAAGTAAAACAGTCACCTAATAAGCCTGCAGGTTAAAAGCAGAGACCTATGCTAAAGAGTAGGGAGAGCCAAATTCTACTTCCATTCTTAACTATACCTTATTTAATGATTCCAACAAGTCAAAAGAATAAGGACTGTACCAACTGTTTAAGTAAGACCAACATAACCAACTCAAAATGCCTGCAAATGTGCGAGTAGTCTAAATAGAATGTCTGTGTGAAATATTAAAAATTTATATTGTAACTACTTCACTGATAGGTTTTATGCCTCCACTAGTCCAAGCAGAACAACCAAACTCTTTCTGATGCTTTGTTTTATCTCCTGATGGAACTACAATTCTGTGATACAACAGTAAATTAGACAATACCCTTGCTGAATTGCAGCAGTGCAACTATTTTACTTTACCCTAAAATTCAGTGGCTTCCTAAGACACATTCTATGTATCCAAACAACTATTCTCCTCCAAAGACCTTCAGTCTTTAATTTTAGCACAAACACTGAAGTTTACGTAGATAAGCAAGCTGAACAAACACACTGTGTGCGCAAAGCTCTTTTTGCTAAGAACACAGGTTAAGGGGACACACACTGCCACTATACAACATACTTGTCTTTCTAGAGAAGGGACAATTTGCTTATGAACATAATAAAATGGAGCCATTAAAACAAATGCAAATTTTATAGAGGAAAATTTCACACAGACACTTTTTCTTCCAATCACTTAGTTCACCTGATCATTCTCATTTGGCTTTTCATTTGTATGTTTTAAAGAAGATTTTATTGTTGCATAATGACAGCTATGTGAAGAATGGTCACACATACCTAGGCAATGAAAAACTGAAAGGAAAGATGCAGATCATTTACAAAATACCTAGACTGTGAGTCAATATATTTTTGGATGCCTCAAATTTTACCAGTGTGTGATGGAAATTACAAAAATTGAGGAGAGCAAGACTACTGCTGGTAAATTACCGCTTAGAATTAAACCAAATAATTCAAACCTTATATCAGTGAAATAGCAAAGAAAGAGACAGTCATGTCCAAAGTTTAAAGCAATCAAAAAAAAAAAAAAAAGGATTTGAAACAGAGTTTGTTTGCAGCAATGGGATTAAAAAAAATATACGATCTATAATCTTAGCTTGTCAGAAGTTGTCTGAACTCAGTGACCAAAGAGACTTGTTTAATTCATTCACCATATTTATTACTTGATGTGTTATTCTATGTTTCACAGCTGGAGAGTAAACATGCCAAAAGTTGACATTCTAAGTACCTCTGAAAATATTTAAGTCTCAGACATATTTTTTGAGCAAATTGCAAATTTGGCTTCTCCATTTAAGAAGATACCAAAGGGCATGTGGCTCGGCCAGTCTCCAAACTGGCTGTGATACCTAGGAGGAGTTTACCTCAAACTGATTCTTTCATACGGTCAGCAGGCAGCCCAAGAATGGTAGTAATATTTTTGGAAATCCTGAGTCTGATCCACCATAGGAAAAAAAAAAAGGTAATGAGTTTAGCAGTGTTAAATCAAATGCTGCTGGGAAGATATCCACAAACCAGTTCAGTGTGGAAATATTTTCTTGTTGGCTTCAACTCCTTAGCTTTTATTGAAAAAGGAAAAATATACAACCATTCATTTATACCATAAAAGGAAAAAGTACAAATTCACTCAGTTTTGGCCTCAAAGCGTATCAATTCCTTTTTACAATGTAACTTGCTAAATCACTCCTTTGATTTAAGAGTGTCTTTCCTGCAATAGTAATTATCACAGCCTATGTCGCATTTTACAGCAGGAAAAGGACTCGTTTCCACAACAGTGCATGTGAGGGCTCAACTGCATGGTTATAATTGCATATCTTCTCCTGAAAAAGTGGAAAGTTAAAAAAATTAGGAAAATAGCCTGGTGAAATTTCCTTATGTGTCTATCTCAATCACTGAAAAGAAAAAAAAAATAAATCATAACTTTAAAATCTAAAAAAAAAAAATTAAAGCCATAATGAATCTGAAAGATGCAGAATCACTGACTCTGGTGAATGAAATCCCCTGAACTCTCTGAATCTGAATACACTGAAGGAAGTGCCCAAGAGGAAATGAAAACTCTCGAAAAGATTAGGCCAGGAATTTCTACCAAGAAATTTCTACATGCAGAGTCTGTACTATCAAATTTTTGATGAGACTCATTACTTAATATTATCAGTCAGTATCTATTAACAAGTGTATATGAAGATTTTTTTTGCATATTTTCAGTATTTTTTTGTTTTTATTCTTTCCAAATCTGAGGGACCACAGAAATTCAAGTAGGGAATAACTGTCCCTCTGTCATGGTTTAAGCCAAGCCGTAAATCAGCCACGCACTGCACCAGCTACTAAGGAGAAAAATGACTGCTACTGCTGAACCCAGGACACCCTCCATTTATTCAATCCAATTATTCTTAAGCTAATATAAGAACAGAACATCAGCCAGGTCTGCAGAACAAGAGTTGTGCTCATGGTGATGAGCTGGGCCAAACAATGCCAGGGCACAACTGCATTTCAAAAAGAATTTCTTCTTTGCAACTCAGGCTAGAGTGAATTGTGACAGCATCAGCAGGTTCTTAAAATACCAGAAAGAATTAATAAGAATGATACCAATAGCTGAATATAATCCCTTGCATTGCACTGTAATGCAGATTCAGAAACTAGTGGTGATTTTAAAACCACAGTTATCACTCACACTATAGCTGTAGTGGTTTTTTTCTTATTTCAGCCAGTGTTCTAACTTGGCATTCATATCAATTCCTTCATAGGAATTTTAAGAGCAGATGATGTGAAAATATTATTATTCAAATAAAGATTCTAAGTAAGTTTGCCCAAAAAACTTTTATCTGTGGTCTTGGAATGAAAGGAAGATCTTCAATTTATCACTGGAAAAGCTATAATCGCATTAGCATTGCTGATTCCAAATTGTTTCACACCCATTGTCTGCAAGTTTTCCTCAGAAGATGGTATTCGAGACTGATTTTGACACTGATCTGATTCAGTAACCTGCCTGACAAGGCACACAAAGCTTTTTAACTAATTTCAGAAAGGAAGACTTTCATATGATATAGTAATGATTTTCAGTTCTGAATGACATTTGCCAGATTCAATTCAACTTTTACTTGCCTTGTGACTTATGCTCACCTGCAGTATTTTTTCACACTGGCTGTAGTCTTCTTTCTGATGTACTACAGTAACTCAGCAGAAGGTAGAAATATTGTAAATAACTGTGATTTTATTATTCCTCCGTTTTAATTATTCTCATAATCTGGTAATGTTGTGGGTTTCTTCATCTAACTGAATTTTCACTTTTCCCTTAGTGTGATCAAAGTGACACCAGCAACTGACAGATTCATGGACTGCAAGACACTGGTCACAAAGTGTTCGAAGTGTTACTAACATATTTCAAATCACTAATTTTCGTTCTCAGACTCTGTCTAGTTCATATATTTACTGGGAAAGACGACAAAAAAAAAAAAAGAAAAAAGAAAAAAAGAAAGAGAATGGGTGGTTGAAGGAACAAACAAAAGAAAGAATGATAGCTGCAAATAGAAGATATCTGAGCTGAAATTTTTAGGGTAATTAAGGAATTTGATACGTGTGAGAAACAGGCCACATCAGTATTACCTACAGGTGGCCCACTGTAGTGTATTTACACTATCAGCACTTCTCTAATATTACTGTAGATATTCTGGGAAGAAAAGCAATAAATTAAAGAACCCTGCTTTAGATAAAAGAAACAGAATACAATAAAATTGTCAAATCAATCCCCATCCTGTTCATCTCATATCCCAAAGGTAACTATTATCTATCTCTTTCTAAATCAGCATGCCATCTAAGCCATGAGCAGACCAGAAAATGGATTTTCTGTTCTGCTATAGAGGCATATTCACATTGCTATAAGGTAACCTCAATATTTTTATTTTGAAGCCCCTTAGAGCAGTTGAATATACTGACTGCACATAAAAATAACAGGATACAAGTTTTTGAAAATTACCATTCCTTTTTATCATTCTAAGTTTTATATAATTATTATATTTAAACAATTTCATTTGGTCTTAGTTAATAAACACAGAGAGATTTTGGCAAAATCAGTGGGTTTTGTGCTGTTCAAAGTTTAACAAATAGATTTTTAATAAGATATTTCCGATCACACTCCCCATTATGCTCTATTCACTTAGAGGAGACTGAGCTTTTGGTAGATAATTTTTTACTTTTTTTTTTCCCCCCCACAATAAGTTAAAAACTGCTTTTCTTAGCAAGTGGATTTTGCTTGGGTTTTGGGTGAGTTTTTCTTTTTGTTTTTTTTTAGGAAATACATTCAATAATATATTTCTATTCCAATACAAAACCATAATTTCACATTTAGTTCAATATGAGATTAGGTATTTTCTTACAGGAACTGCTCCAAAGAGCCACGTAACAAAAACAAATATTTGTCAGTCAAAGTGTGAATATAATCTAAAAATGGGATAAAACATTATTAAAAGCTAACTAGACTAATGTATCATACAGTCATAACACTATCTGCTTTACTTAATTTTGCTCTTACTATAACTCACTAAACGTATCACAAAATAATCTGAATGGCACTATGAAGAAAAAAATAAAAGGACAACCAACTTTTTTAATATGCAAACCACTCCAAATGTCTGCAATAGGCATCTCACAGCCATAGGGATTAAAGGGTGGTTTCAGTAATGGAATGTTGCACTTTAAAGTTAGGCAAAGCAGCAACTTTCTGGTCATACAAATACCTCTCAAAAAGACAATTGTGAACACAGTAGTGAGCCCAGGATCCTACGCACACCATCCCTATGGCAGGACAGCCTGAATAACATCTGCAGAGGGTGTCCCTATATTTTCTTGCAGGTACATTCTGATCACAACTGACCTGTTGTCACAGGTTCACTGTTTGCTCTCAGTATGGATCCCAAGAGCTACCTCCAGTGATCGCTGCAGGTATGGCTTCAGGAACTGAACCTGGAGTGGTACTAGCATATTGGGTGCTGTGATTGCACTCTCTGCCCAGTGCAGGAGTAAAAGTCCTGCACAAGACCGTTGTTTCCAGCCAAAACAGCACGGTGAGCAAAGACGGGATCATTAGCAGTAAGAAACAGGAAAGGCAAGAAGGATTCACCCCAAACCTACAGCGAGGTGCCTTCAACTGCAATCCTTTCCCGAGAGTATCTCCCTACAAGCTTTCTCCAACATTACTCATTCATCTTATGAAAGATATCACACAGCCCCACAAACCTGTCCTTCCAATAAATATGCACAGACAAAAATGCCTGAAAAGGGCAGGCTCAGTTCACTGCTCCCAGGGGAGTCTTATTCCCCTCTCATTTGTTCTGTCTGCCTCTGCCCTGTCTCACATCTCTGAGCTTCCCCTTTGACCTTTCCTTCATGTCCTTATCTACAGCTTTACACCCTTATTATTCATTGAATATTCCTCTTTTTTTTTTTTTTTTAACATGTATTTCTAGAAATGTAACATATGGGTCCAGAATGAACTGAAACTACAACTCCTATTAAAGATTGAGTATTGTAACCCCTTAGCTGTTAGACAGGTGAGACTTCTACATCATTGCTACACTGACATCCACTAAAAGCAGTAAGTACTAATGCCATTTCCAAAGTATCAGATGCTGTCCTTGTGTGTTAATCATGCCCACGGGATTTGGACACTGACAGAGTTTTGGTGGGCACTCCACTGGCTTAGTTTGGACTTGGGCACCCAGAATTAGGCAGGGATGCAATTTTGGATTCTTAATGGCCTTGGATAAAACAGTTGCCCGGGACAGTTATAGAAATGAGGAGTCATGCACAAAAAGTCATTCATAATCCCACATGGGCATAACAGTTCAGTGTTTTATAATACTTCATGCAGAATAAATTGATTTCATAGCTAGTCAAAATGACACTGGGAAGCTTTGTACCAATGAAGTGGAACAGATAATCTAAAATGGTTCACTCACTGGATAGCTCAGCATTTATACTCTAGTCAGCTGAAAATGCCTGTCTTTATGTCTTCGTCTCAGGGTTACAGACTAGGTTAGTAACACTAGGCATTTATGTTTGTTGGAAGGGAGGGAGAAAAAGGATTTGCTGATAAAACAATGTGAGGTGAATGGTCTCTGGGGCTGATGTTTAGGGTGCTTCAACTGAACTCCAGAGAAGAGAAAATGCTGCGTCTCATTACAAAAAGTATTGCCCAGTACAAATAGACATAAATATTTCAATGGCATTTCAAAGGAATATTAGAATCAGAAGCACCTTAAATCAGTGCTTGAATGGCAATTTTTAACTTGCATAGTTCAGATGTTTCTCCTGGCAACACTTCCATAATGTCATCATCACTTACCAAAATTTGATACCATCTACAATCTCAGACTGAATTCCTCACACACAGTATCAGAGAGGTAAATATTATGCCAGATTAAAGAGTAGCATGTTTTGACAATTATGAAGACAAGCGCTACTTTTTTGCAATGAGGAAGTCTCAGAAAATATGTACTTAGGCAGTTAAATTGTGAGCAACTTATTCACAAGGAAAATAACTTAAATACACAGCCCTAAGCTATTGCAATGTCTTTGATTATGTATAGCTCTGTCAAAAAAAACAAAAGACATTCAGCTGCTTCTAAGAAATTTCATACTTATTTCTAATCTGAAGTCATTTAACTTCAGGCTGTGATTGTTTTTGATCTCTAGCTTGGTGCACGTGAGTACATGCTGCACAGGAGACCTCATGTGTTTCTCGGAGTAACAAAGACACAGTATTTTTTTGACTCAGGATCCAACCCATCACTAATGAAACCTATGCTCCTGGGTGTGTAAAACTTCTGCTAGAACCCAGCTGTTGTCCTAAGATCCCATCACCAACTATTCTACTGGACAGACCAGCCTGGTGTTACTAACTACAGTATAAAGGGGTTTGAAATTTGATTTCTACTAATTATAATGTTGATCTAAAGTCTTATCACAATTTTAACTAGTTATGATGCATTTTCTTCTTCCTTAGGCTAGACATTTTTCCTTAAATTCTCCACTGAATTCTAGCATATATCTGTGGTGGCTGTGATCAGAATTAATTTTACATACGTGAATAAAGAAAGTTCCTTTTAAAAACTTCAAAAGTTTTCAAACACTAAGGGAATAATACATGTATTATCCTTATTATCCTTAAAACATGTATATAACTGTTTTTCATGTTCATAGATACATGCCATGATAACGTCACTTGGTATTGAGAAGAGCAAACTGAAATGTAAATAGCTACATGTCAGCTTTCCATCTTTTTTTTTTATCATGATCTGTTGTAGAAAGTAAAGAAAAATTACAAAATACAAACTCACACTTCACCTTGGCTACGGATCAAGTAAGTGTTCAGCCAGAATTTGCACTGGTTTTAATTTTGTTTGTTAAATTCTTTCTTGATTTTTTTTTCATTGTTCAGTAGAAGAACTATTAAATTTATGATGATTTTTCTCCCCTCAGGTGGATTCAAAGAATATAAAAGCAGTAATGCCAAAATGTTATAAAAGAATGTGCAAAGGTAAGGCTAGTTAATGCAAAGACAAAAGATGACTTCACGTAGGGAGGATAAAGTAGAGAATCAGATAAGAAAAATATGAAGTAAAGGGAATTTAGAAGGAATTTATTACATTTTTTGTTTTGTTTTGGTTTTTTGTTAGGCACGGCTGTTGAAATTTTACAATTCATCCTTAACTGTTTGTACAGCGTTGCTGTACTAGGTCAGAAGAAAAACCATCTTTCTTACTCCATTACTGTTAGCAACTAATAGTAGTAAATGCTAGGTGGTGGTCAAACCTAATAGTTCAAAAAAGGTGAGACTGCCACAGCTCCATGCCCCACGTCCAACCAGTAATGAGGCTGAGCATTACATTGGCTGTACTCCCAATGGGTGCACACGCAAACACACATACGGCACATACCCATGCATACACACAGCTGGCTGCACAGATCAATACAGACAGAAACAAGCAGAACTCATTCAAGAACAAACTGCACAGTGGCCGCATCCAGCATACATCTCTGGCTGATCAGCATGAAGGTCAATTAGCAAGAAATATATACATATGTACAATGCAGATCCCTCCAGAAGTTGGGCTCAGACACCCAGACTGGCCTCTCTGGCCCCTGCATCCTTGGTAATGCCTGTTGCCTGTACCTGGACATATCAGGAATGAAGTTTAATGAGAAGGTGGAACACACTGCACTGACCAGGTGCCAGACATGGCCAAATGAGTGCGCTGACCAAATGCCTGCTTATAGATGGTTTTTATCCCCTTTTTCCTCTAGGCTTCCACACTTGTTCCTTCCTAAAACACCTTGAATTCTCCCTTTCCCCACCTTTTTATCCACCCTAAGCACCCCATAAGTTTCATACAATCACAAAACAGTCTTTCCCTGCATCCCACAATGACTCCTATATCCCTGAGCTTAAACCCCCTCAGCCTGAAAGGAGACCTGGAGAGCCTCTCCTACTAACCCAGCGGTGGAGGCTTCCCTGCAATAGACTGAAGAGGGTTTGGGCAGGGGTTCCTTTCTCTGAGGAGGTTATTTGGATTTCCACACCTGCTGCTTTTCGTCTCTGCTCTTCTGTACTCAGGAAGAAAAGCCTGTAATCATATTACCTGACAATGAATAGGACAACCTTTGAGTGATCCTTCCTCCTGTCCACCCCTGCAGTTTACAGAAATCATTGTTGCAGGCTTTTACTTAGACAAAGGTTGTTTTTAAGTATATTGTTCCACTAGCATCTCTACTCCTTTTCTTCATGAAGTCACTTCTTGTTTTTCTCTTGATAATACTCTGAGGAAAACTATTCCACAATCTAATTACATATTGTGTAACACAATATTAGTTTGTTTTATGCAAGCTGTCCACACACTTCATCAGGTACCCCTAAGTCATCAGGCTCAATGAAGAGTGAAAAGTCATTCTTTACTCTGTCTCATTCATTGGCTTGTATCAGACCTCTATCTGCAGTCTTTTTCTTTTCTTTTTTTTTTTTTTTGATATTGACAGTCTTTGCCTGGTCGGCATTTCTTTCCACAAAAGCTGTTCTATTCCTTGATAAACTCTTTCTGATATTATTTTTTAAAATTCTATTATATCCTTATGTGTCTTAAGCTGGCTGCACATGGTATTTAAGATCCAGGTGAACCATGAATCTCTAAACAAATACAGCATTTTTATTTTCTTTTATTTCCTCTACAAAAGTCTTATTTATCTTTCTAGAATGTAGTCACTAACTACTAGAACTGATGTGACCATAAACAGAAGCAAGGGAAGGGTGGATATTTTTTTCAGCAACATATAGTCAACAGAATTCCATAATTTGAGGGAAAAATAAAATACAAGCCCAAAATGCTTACAGTGTCATTAATGTCAGTTGAGTTCTTGAGCCTGTACGTATCTGTAAGTTACAGTTTACTTAAAGATGCAATTTCAGGAGCACTCCGACATTCCAGCCATTTCAGAGTCATCCCAGCTTTAGGTTTTGGTTATAACATCTGTATTTCTGTATCAGTTTCTTCTGTGTTGTTTATTAATGTGACTACTTTCTGGCTGGCACTGATTGCTCATAGACGCTTTGCTACTTAGAAGGTTCACAAAATCAAGCTCTTACTTGCCTCCATTCTAGTGTCATTGATATGCTCCCTAGGCCAGTCAAATCACTTAGAAAAAAACAGACAGGTAGTGTTCCAGCTAGCTTCTAGTTCTTACCACAAAAGGTTTCGTATAACATGACAATGTGTCAAATGTTGTTTTGATAAGCACTTCATATTTTGCATGCCTTCCAGTAGAACCAGTTCTATTAGTTCTTGCCATTGCCCTTCCATATGTATAAGGGCCAGAACATAGTGAGGATTTTTGCACGGAAAGGGCAAGACTGACAACGGGGCAACAGCTTGGATGTCAAACCTTCTGCTTTCGAGGCTGGCTTTTCAATTTAGCCTTCTAAGCCACTTTTCAGTGATTCAGACTAAACACTCATGAATGGTTCAGAACAGTGGACACAACCTGACAGATAAAATATTCCTTCTCTCCACCAGCTTACACCTTTTTTACATCTATACTCCAGTCCAAGCCATAAAGCTGAATGAGAGAGTGTTGTTGCTTAACCCTAGGTGGCAACTAAGTACCATGCAACTGCTCACTTACTTTGTCCCTCCCCAAGTGGGATGGGGAGGAAAATCAGAATAAAGGTAAAAACTCATGGGTTAAGAACAGTTTAATAACTAAAATAAACTGCAATATACTACTACTGCTAATTATAATAATAACCAAAAGGGATATAACAAAAAAAGACAGAAAGGAAAATTTAAAAAAAACAAAACAACACAGTAAGCAGCAGTGATGCACAATACAACCACTCACCACCCGCTGACCGATACCCAGCCCGACCCTATCAGTGATTGACCCCTCCCAGCCAACTCCCTCCAGTTTCTATACTAGGCATGATGTGCTGTGGTATGGAATACCCCTTTGTCTAGTTCAGATCAGGTGTCCTGTCTCTGCTCCCTCCCAACTTCTTGTGCCCCTCCTCACTATCAGAGCATGGGAGACTGAAAAATACTTGATTGGGGTAAGCATTGCTTAACAACAAGTAAAACATTGGTGTGTTATCAGCATTGTTCTCAGCCTAAAGCCAAACACAGTACTGCACCAGCTACTAGGAAGAAAATTAACCCTATCCCAGCTGAAACCAGGACAGAGCGGCATGGACAGTGTGAAAGGAATGTTCCAGGAAGAAATGTCATTGGTATAGACTCTGTTCACCTGTTTGGCAGACAGTTTCCCAACCAAAATCCTCAAAGATATTTTCTTATTTCCTCTGTGTACTATGCAAAACACAGAGACAAAGAAATACTTTTTGCCACTCAAATGGCACAGAACAACTTTTGACATCTTCACTACCTGTGGGATCAGTCACCAGAAGAAATTACCACCCTACTTACTGAAGTATTTCTCAAAAATCTTCCAAGTGCTGAGAGAGCTGCAAGAAACTCAGTGCTTCCTGGTCATCATTCAGAAATTATCATTCCCAGTTGCTATCATACATTGATTTTAAATATCCTATTAAGTCTATTTTATATGCATTGCATATTCATTGCGTTGTTACTTATGCAATAAGCATATCACATTTCTCACAGCAAAGAGGAAGAGGAAATGCTGGTCATCACAGAGAAGAAAACATAGAATGGTTTTATAGAATCGTAGAATGATTAGGGTTGGAAAGGACCCGAAGATCATCTAGTTCCAAACCCCCTACCATGGGCAGGGACACCACCCACCAGACCAGGTTGCTCAAGGCCCTGTTTGAACCTGGCCTGGAACACTGCCAGGGATGGAGCATTTACAACTTCCTTGGCAACCTGTTCCAGAGCCTCACCACTCCCACAGTAAAGAACTTCTTCCCTATATCTAACCTAAATCTCTCCTGTTTAAGTTTAAACCCATTACCCCTTATCCTATCACTACAGGCCCTGATGGAGTCCCTTTCTGCAATCCTTGTAGGCCCCCCTCAGATACTGGAAGGCTGCTATGAGGCCTCCACGCAGCCTTCTCTTCTCCAGGCTGAACAACCCTATTGAAAGTATGAGTCAGGTTTCTTGATAAGAGAAGCCACAACAGCCATCAAGAGTATATCAAGCATACAGTATGTTTAGAGATGTGACAGAAATTAACATCAAGTTTTTCAGATAAAAGTTATCAAAATTAGAAAATATTAAGATCATACAAGTGGGATTTCCTCTATTATGATTTAGTATAAAACCCAATTCTATTTTTTACAGTTTTAATTGAACATAGCTATAGCATTACTTTCTCCATTTGGTCCAGTGAAGGTCAGTCTCAACTGTCATGTTCAACCATTAAGTGTCTGATGGTCTTGGCAGGTAATAAGTTACAAGGATAAACTAGACTGTGGCCTTGCTTGTAAGTCACAGATGTAGGAAACTGGTTAATAGGCAATTGAAAATTGCCTGTTGATATAGTCTCATACAACCTGACATGAATAAAGGAATATGTCCTTAGTTTGAGTCAGGAGCTGCTCATGGCCAAATCAGGAAGTCTCAATCACTTCATTTATCACTGCTCATTCCCTTTTCCTTCCTCATTTCTCAGGGAAAAGCCTCATGGATCTTTTGCTTTGTTGTTTACTGGGACTCTTCACTAAATAGATTCAACTCATCTAGCATAAAACTACCTATTTTTTTACTTCTCCAGGTAGTCTTCTCTGAGATTTGTGAGTTGAGTCAGTTCCTGAGGGGGTACCATGGACATTGACTCAAAATTGGTTCAAATGTGAGGATTTTCCCCTACAGAATCATCATTTCCCGTAACATCTATTGACATAAATTTTTGATAGCTTTTGGACATGATTCAGAGGAAGAAAACTATTCTGGTATTTGTGAGTCTTTAACGACATAGTATGACTCTCCGAATTCTCACTTGCTGTGGATGGGAAAGGGGAGCTACTAAAGCCTTTCACTCCTAGTAAACTCCACAGTTTCCAATAGTCTTTATGAAAGGCTTTGAGTTTTTGTCTTCAGCTCACTCACTGTTAGGGAGGGTCAAGCACCCATTTATTGTATTCAAGGGAGAGGACTATGACTGGAACAACTTGGCACAGCAGTGAGCAGACTCAAACAGAGGTCCAGATGGACAACATATCTCTTCAGGCTACAGGCAGTGCCTCAGGTAGAGGCTGGGGCAGGCAAGACGTCCTTGCTTGCAGGAGACATATCTTGGCTGAGGAGATGCATCACCACATCAAGGAACTGTGTGGCTAGCTGTGCAGATTGTGCAATACCTGGGAAGTTCAAAAAGCAACTGACAAGATCTTCACAGAGACCCTTCAGAAGAAAGGGTCTTGCATCCTAATTATGATGTTACAGTCTGGATAAATGGATTAGTAGAAAAGTTAAAAACTGCATAATTGGGCTCAATTGGTAGTGGTTACTGGGACACTTAGAACTGGGGACTGCAAGAGGTCTATCCTGGGATCTGCACTGCTTAGCATCTTTATCAACAAGTTACAAGTGACAGTGTGCACCCTCAAGTTTGCAAGTGGTATCAAACTGGGGAGAAAAGACTCTTGAGGGCAGGGCTGCCATTCAGAGAAAACTTGGCAAGTTAGAATGATTGTTGATGTTGGCACTACCAGCATCACTAATGGGCTCAGCCTTGGCCAGTGGTGGGTCCATCTTGGAGCCAGCTGGCATTGGCTCCATCAGACATATGGGAAGCTTCTAGCAGTTTCTCACAGAAGCCACTCCTGTAACCTCCTACTACCAAAACCTTGCCATGCCAACTCAATACAATATTTCACATAAAGTAGAGGATTTAGAAGTCTCAAACTTTGAACAAATCTGTGCTAGATATCCCCAAAGACACTCCCAAGATTTTTCACAGTATTCCAACATCTGTCATCTGTTTCCCTAATGCTCCAGAAATGACAGAGGCAGTTTTTAAGAACTGACCATTAAGTATAGCTTACTGATCAAATTGGATTTAAAATATTCACCGTTAACAGCTGGGCAGGTTATCTTTCCAAAAATGTACAGCAAGTAAATGTAAAAATTCACATGATATTTGGTCAGAAGAGAATGCTATGCCAAAGGAGACAATTCTGGTTTCAGTTCAGAATTTAATAGTTTTCTTGGACTGGTTTGAAAGCTTACCTCTAAGTGCTGTGACTTTATTATGTTTACTATTTGCTTCACTTTCCTAGGAAGCCAAAAGGGAAAACAACATCTATCAAAGAGAAAAATTTCCAAATCAAGCCTTCTATATCCAGGCAAGCTGCATCAAAATAACAGGCCTTGCAGGCTTGGCATCCAGAGAGTGATCTGTGCTTTAACAGTATTTGGCAGACATGATTTTTACTGCCTGTCAGCAGGAGATCAGTGGACAGATAACCTCACATGAGTAGCTGATTAGCCCATCCTCCAGAAGACATCCCACAAAATTGCCAGCCTTGCCAATTATCGCCTCTGTTTTTTTGTCTTTGTATGAGGATGTTGAGGAGGTACAGCCATGAACCTAAAATACAGACATGTTTGTTCAACCATATTTCCTTCTGGTCGAATCAGGAAAAGATTCTTTTGATTCACTGAAAACTTGCTTAAGCACATTTGATCCCTCTTCATTGAGAATATTGCATCATCCTAGACACTGCTGGACAGAACTGTTTGGTTCTGTCTAACTCCACAGACTTTATAGATGACTACACCCACTGTTTGTACATTCTATTGATTAGCTAATTTTATTGCAGGGTGTATTGCAAAACTATTGGGAAGAGTGAGAAATGACTGGGATTTCATATAGCAAGAATCATCTCTCTTAGTCGATAAAAAAAGCCTTTGATCTTCAGACCTGCCTGAAATGAGAGTGAGTTTGAGAAAACTGGCTAAAGATCAATCCAAATAAAATGGAAGACAGAGTAATAGGTGGAAAACATCTACCCTTAAATAACAATTAGAGTTGACTGAAATTTTTGAGACATATCGAAAGAGTATGCTGGAAGGATGTGTTTTCTTCTGATTTGCCCATCTAGTGGCAAGTTTCTTGCTTTCTTTCTGGCACAGGTTGAAGTGTCTTTTATCATCTGTAGCTGGTAGCCATTTTCTTTACAGTTGTTCCTGTTTCTTGGGCCTCTCTCTCACAGGGAGAATTATTCTTGCATACTTTTGATTTCATTAGCAACAGCATTGCCTTTGAGACCTGATGGATCTGCCACTGCAAGTGAAGGGTTTTCTTTGCGAAGCTGTCAGCTCCAGACAGTCCTCCAGCACCTTTAACTGTATCCCAGAAAACAGAATTTTTAAGGATATATTTTCAGGTTGAATCGTTGAAGCTTCATAAGCTGTTGCTGGTTTCTCCTGGGTTTTTTTGGTACAATGTAAAGCAAATGTGTTGGTTTTTGAAAACTAAACAGTACATCTTAATTTTACCCTGACTATAGTTGTAACACATATAAAATTGCTTTTAAACTGCAATTATAGAAAAAAATCTTATAAAATTTATACTAGACTAATTGCCAGTAATAAAAGGCTAGGAATTTTCCTACAAATACATACAATCCGTATAGAAGGTTCCAATAAAACCGACTGAAAATTTGACCTTTCTTCTTTTGTGCTGCAGATTTTAGGACATATGTATCTCTGGCTAGCAAAGGCTTCAAATAATGACAAGAAGCCTCTCATGACATTTAAGCATTTTCCTCCCACAAGTCCACAGACTGCAGACCAGTCTCTGGGCCAAGCTCTGAAACTCATTTTTTAAGCAAAGATACAATGCATTCCTTCTGCTCTTGCATTCCCAACTGAAAAAGGAGTCGATTTCAACACATTATAACCATGGATGAATTGAGAAAGAATTTCAGGAAAAAAAAGAGGTCCAACTAGCTGTCAGCAAATGCCAAGAGGCTCAGGAAATCTTAGAACATATCACATTCAAATGCATGTTCAAAGCAGCTAATTCAAATTTCATAAACTGTCCAAGATTTTGGCAATCTTTGTCAGTACTGATTGTAGCATACAACTTCTGTTAAATAGAGTTTTTAACATGGAATGTCAATAATCTCTGTTTCAACTATAAAAATGAAGCTCACCACAGTAAAAAACTTCCCATTTGGGAGGACTTTAGCAGCCCATTTTCTATGGTGAGCAGTTATGGCAGTATGAATCTGTCCCCGTCAGAGGCGCAGGTACTAATTTGTCATTTCAGCTCCACTTAAGAATATAAGTGAGTCCTGAGGCCATCTGTTATTTTTTCCACCCAGAGAAAGTCTCTCCTTAAAGAGATTTTTTAACCAGAGATGTTTAAGCACTGCCAGCTATATGTCTCTTTATGGAAAGAGCATAATGCTCATTAACTTCAGAGCTTTCTGTCCCTTACTATGTTAGAAAATACATTAATTTGTCAAAAATTGGTTATATTTAATTTATGAGAAATGCATCTGTTAATTTTAGATAAATCATCTTCTAGCCCAGATACAGCTTTTATCTCTCAAAGTAATAATTATTTCAGGTGCTAAATGGTAATCACAATTTTTTACTTTGTTTTTGTTTCTGAGTAGACTGACACATTACCTGACTGGAAATTTGGAGGTGGTTCAAAAGAGGTATGGTACAATGCTGTTAGAATGAATCATGGGATGAATGTGAAGTCTGTACATTCTTTGAGAAAGATACCACAGTGCGCCATGGGCCAGCGGATTTTGAGGCTCATTTACTTCCTTTTGTGTCCCTTGAAAATTTTAGGACAGTTTTGCCATCAAACCAAAAGGAAAAGCTGCTGATTTTTGTCATCTGTATAGAAGTACTAAAGTTTAGGATTTTCAGTTGACAAAATTATTACAGACTGGATTGCTATACACTACAACACTGGGTTTTATCTGCATCTTATGAAGACTCCAATATTCATAATACAGTTTTTCAAGAAGCCCTGCATATTTTTAGACAACTTGGGTCTCAAATAGACTTTTGAGATCAAAACACTAACATATCTTTACTATTTGATGCTAAGGTACTTCCTTTTCTCTAACAGATGAAGTGAGAAAATTTAATCCTGAGAAAATGAACACATTTTTTATGCTAGTTATTCTTCCCTACCTTTTTTCTTTAGTCACAGGTATACAAATTATTTAAAGCTAAAAATAAATGAGTCAATAGGAAAACATTTTACTCAATTATTCACAGTAACATCTAGCATTCTGAAGGCATTTTGAATATTTCTGTATGATTAGGGATAGGAAATGTAGTCTCAGAATATGTCTACTTAGGTCTCCTTAAACTTGACTATCTACAGAATCCTTTGCCCAAGAATTTACCCTGATAAAGGGTCAGAATTGCTGGTCCTGTCATTCATCCAAATATTATCTTCTACAATTATTATGGAACAAAGCATAACAAGAAAATAACCAATTCCATTGCATTTCCTTATGTTCTACTAAATTTTCTATGTTTGGATGTGGTTATGTCTACAGTTATACAGTTACAATAACATTTAACTAGCTTTTTTCTTTGTAGGTAAGATAACAGTAGAACTGATGGCAATAAGACATGGTCTTCTGCACTCATTATACACACTTACTTGAGCATTTACTTGAGTGACCAGAGCCTGTGCTGCCATGTCTTCATTGTTACTTTTATCCAAGCTGACTCAAGCAAAGCTAGCTTATCCACCCCTTTTCTTGTTGCAGCCACATTGCCCTGATCCAAAGGATTGGACAGGTTGACATTACAGGACATGGTAAGAGCACCCTGCTCCCTTTAGGAGAAGCACAAGTGATGACGTTATTCTCTTAACTGCCATGACTGCTTTTTATTAGTATTCAAGAGATAATATCATCCTACAAAAAAAAAAAGTAAAGGCTTGGTTTAATACACCCTCTGCTTCCTTTCCACTATGTAGCTCTATTTGTGTACCACATCTTTGCCCTACACGCACCCTGGGCAATCCCAGAATAACTGCCTTTCTTGGTTACAAGACTACCAGTGATGATAACAGCAGGCTGTTGCCAGAATTACATCCTAATGAACTACCACATTGCCACATCAGTAGCATGTTCTTATGCTTGTATTCCTTCCTTACAGTTCCCACCTTTAATCTACTCACAAAATGTCTCATTTAACATGTTAGAAAAAAAAATTTAAATCAGCTTTTGTTCCACACCATGCCAGTCCTGTAGCAAACAAGATCAAAACAAGATAGGAACTAAGACAAGCACAAAAACAAAACTGAAATCAAATGTGCTTAAAATATTTTTCACTTTAAAAAAAATCTTAACTAGCAAATTCTTCTGGATTTGTCACGTCTAGAATTAAATCTTTTCATCATATCACCAGTGAGCTAAGCCGTAAAATTCCTTAAACTGCCTATTAAAACAAAAAAAAAGAACCCTAACAAAATATCACATAGTATCTGTCAGCAGTGGGCCTGTCTTGGAGCTGCCTGGCATTGGCTCTGTGGGACATGTGGAAGTTTCTAGCAGCTTCTCACAGAAAACACCCCTGTAAGTCCACCCCCCAATACCAAACCTTGCCATACAAACCAAATGTAACCAGGTTATTCAGGGCTTTGTTCACATGGGTGTTGAAAACCTCCGAGGCTGGAGATAGCTCAAGTTCCCTGGGCAAGCTGTTCCACTGCTTTACTGCTCTCACAATTTCTCCTTATATTCAGTCTGAACCTCTCTTGCTTCAACTTGATGTCCTTGCTTTCTTGTCATGCCTTCATGCATCACAGAACAAATAGCCTGGCTCCAATTTCTTAATAACTTCCTTTTAGTACTGGCAGGCTGCTGTTAGGTCCCCCAAAAGCTGTACCTTCTCCAGGCTGAACAAGCCTGGTTCCCTCAGCTCTTGGTTCTACTGAACTAGCTGTAGTTTATCTATCTTTCCTGTACAGGGAGGAGTGTCCAGAACTGGATTCAGAATCTAGATATGGTCTAATAAGTGCTCTGAGTAGAGAGATTATTCACTTCCCTTGGTCTCCCGTTTCCCCTCCTGTGCATACAGCCCCGGATGCTGCTGGCCATTTCTGATGTCAGAGCACACCATTCGCTCAAGCGCTCTGGTAAGACCCTGAGGTCCTTACAGAAAAGTGAGCCTCTTTTTCTTTAAGCTAGACTGCCTATCAGTGTCCTCTTCAGAGCAGCAAGTTTTTCAGAGCAAACCAATTTTTCAAAAGCGTCAAAGGAAAGGTAGCAATGCTGGTGTCCATGAGGTAAAGTGAGAAGTTACATCAATATCTAGTTGACTGACCCCACTACTTAAAATAATTTTCAAAAAATGGATGGTCTCTAAATTGTAAAAAAATCTGAATAAGATACACTCACATGCCTACTGGACAATATTCAAAGGAAACACTGAGTCTTGAACTGCACCCTTCATCATCTATTTCCCTATGTCCCTGCCTATGTCAGAGGGGTTGGAACGAGATGATCTTTAAAGTCCCTTCCAACTCTAACCATTCAATGATTCTACTTCTACCTAATAGCTTGTAATGGTCTTTACCACTGTTGGTAGAGACCCTATGGCTTTTATTCCATAAAGGCAAGATTTGCCATTAAATGGAAAGAGAACTTGATACTTCAGAAACAAAGCGTACCTTTAGTAACTTAAATAATTAATGGTTTATTTATACAGCTCCAGAATCAGTATCTAGGCATTGGTAGGAAGCCCTCAGTCAGATATGGCAGATTAATTCAATGATGGCATTCATAACTATGCAGAAAATGATTGAGAAGTCCCTTTCTGTAGTCTAATGGGAAATAACTTGTACAAAGAAGCACCTATTTTAAGAAATATAAGATTGTAAAAATTTGAATTGTTGACTGGAACTGGGTTTAACACATTTCATAGGACGTACTGTTCTTTCTTCCTTGTTTTGACATGCAAACGTAATCATCTACTAAAATAAGGAAGATGTTTGGTGCGAAGGAATGCTAAAGCAATTTTGGGGTTGGGGGGGGTTGAGATAAATATTAATTATTTTCATTTCAGAATGATAGTTTTACCATCCTAACTTGAAGGGTAAATAAATGATGTTGCCTTTTCCTGAATTTTCTACAATTAAGATTTGATAAAAGGTTCTAATAGTTTTAATTTACATGCACATTCAATACAAAGTCTCTGAATCCTGATGTTTTAAAATTCTGTCTGGCAATACTCCTGCAATTTGAGATTAAATAGCCCACAGATAACTGCAGCAGCTCTTACTGCTTTAGGCATTGACACGACAATCCAAGGAATGTATATTCTGCAGAAAAGGATCTTATCCTTTAATAATTGTTCATCATTACAGTATTTTTCTGCCACTGATTTTGGCATATTCTTTTTACTTGATCCTTGCACTCCTTGAAGGTAGTTTCAATGTATGACTCATTTAAAACAATCACTCTCCATTAATAAAATAACATTCAGATTCAGCCTGTATTAAATGTCTGCAAAAAAAGCATGAAAACCTCCAGGTAATGACTAAAGGGGCAGTAATATTAATTGCCTTGAATTCTACAATTTTAAAGTGTCAGCTGAAAGAAAACAGGCTGGGATAATATCATACCATGTCAGATGTGATTCCAGTTATTAGGCATATTTTTGTCTGAAGTAGATGTGATTGTGTAACTGGTTTAGATAAAAAAATGTTCAAAATCACTTTTTGCACAGTGTTAAATTTAAAAAGCCTTGAAGCATCTTGTCTACCTCTGTGATTTCTAATTTTTCTTGAAAATATAGTGAGCAAATGACATTTCTGTGAAATTTTCTACAATCATGATGAATCAATCTTGTAGGCAGTTCTAATAATCCCACTGTCTCAATTTCAGATCTTTTTATTTAGATTCATGGATACTTCTTTGAAGAAAATGTCTAAACTATTGTATCTCAGATTCAGATTTATTTTAAATTAGAAATCTAGGAAAACCTCACAATTTAGTGTTTATCCAGTACTAACTCTACTCATATTTACTAATAATGTTTACTGAAATATGTCTAGAAAAAGTTGCTTCCTAATCTTACTTCTATATTCTTCTCTCCATGTAGTGTACAGTATAAGGTGACAGTAGTTTTCTGTAAAAACATGCATTTCGTGGAAATGTCAGGACATGTGAGCTCCTCAGCCTTTCTCTTAGTCTTTTCTCAACCTTTCTTCTCTTAATGAAAGAATGCTTGTTCAACATTGTAATGCAATCAGCTTTTTTAATGAAACCCTTAAAACTCCTAATAGAAAAGTCACAGGAAAGAATTTTCTTGAAATGTTGGAAGGCAGACTGTCATGATTTCTACATCTCCATTCACATTGCTACTCAGGTGAATTGCTGGCAAACTGGCAGCTAGATAACAAAACCAAGAAGTAATATGAATTTCTAAAGCACTTCAGAAAAAAATTACTTCCAGAGTGGCAAAACAATTCTATAATTTCATTTCATGTGCCTTAACTTTGTACTTTTAACAATATTAATTTAACCAATATTAATATTAGCTAAAGAAGAAGCGAACACACTTTTTATGGAATACTGCTTATGCACTATATTACAATGCTACCAAAAAAAAAAAAAAAAAAAGTAGTATTTTAGCTTATTTTCCTGAAGAAACAACTTACTTTATCACACTGTCCTAATAACTAACTTCTCTAAACTGATTTTAACCAAAACTGACAAGATAAAGACTGACAAAGTTACTGACATTATAAAGACGCATTTCTACAAGCTTCACAGCTATAGGTCCGTAGATAAAGAGATATCAATTCAGATGTCACAAATAAATTACTAATTCTGCTTATCATGTGACAACTTTCTGATGTTTAATCATCAGACTTCAGCAAAGTGATACAGGAACATTAAATATCTTTAATGAGATATGTTTAAATAGATATTTATGTTTGTTCATTTATACAAATGTTCGCATGTTGAAGTTCTCTTGGGTGTTAAGTTTACAAATTCAGTGCAGGTGCATGGCGAGACAGGTGTTTGATGCTGAATGAGGATGCTTACTGGCATTCACAATATGTTAATATATTATGTAATTTATGACTCAATCAATAAACCCAGGGAATAAATCCCCTTTTAGGATACACTGCACATACAGAAATACACATCACCACAGGCTTTATCAGTTGAGAAAGAGGAATTAATCAGAATAAGCAATATTAAAAAGGAGTGATGTGTTACCTCTTACATAATCATGGTGCATTTGTACACACTTTCAAGAATGCAGTGCTGTTTCTATACAATATCATGATCTGTGCTGTCTTAAATTGACTATGGATTTTGCAGTACTGAACCACACACAAGAAAATTAATTTTAGGTCAAGCAGATTCTACTTTCACCTGAAGTAGTTATCATAAACCAGTATTCCATCCTTTTATCTCTGAGACCATCAATTAGCTGCAATCTAGTTCTCTCAGAAGAGACATTTTAATCTACAAAACTGATTAGCGATAGACAGCCTGAGCTCAAGGGAAAACCAGTTTTTGGATGTCTGCAAGCCACCACCCTGGAGTAAAAAAGCAAAAATAAGAAATGAACTAATAGAATTCTTACTCCTTTCAAAGATAAAGAATCCAGTTTTCTTAAATTTCTGATAGATACTTTATGTATTTATAGAATCATAGAAGGGACCTTAAAGATCATTCAGTTCCAAACCCCTGTCACGGGCAGGGACGCCATGTAATAATAATTATAGGAGGAAAGTAACAACCAAAAAGAAATTCAAGGCCCCAGAACACAAGATGTTTAAGAGGCTTGTCCCAGTCTGAGCTACTGTTACAGGATAAAATTCTTCTCAAACATTTTTTCTGAGTCTTATAGTAAATATTTCATCTAAGAATTTATCAAAATACGGGATTATATGGGAAGTATGTAAAACATACACAAGGCAAGGCCACTAAAACATTAATCTCTTGTCTCAACAGGATTTTCCAGCCTGGCCTCGGTCTGGTATCCTGACTATGATTCCATAAGTGGAGTGGATCCAAAGGAGCTTCAGCTACTTTTGCTTCTGTTAATCTTGTCATTTACATGAAACCCTGCTATAAAAGTGGTATCCAGAAAATATACCCATGCAAAGAACATTGCCTAGACTTTTAGATCCAGATTAACTAAAAGTGATACCCATAAATACTGAACAACTGTGCTTTAAAGAAATAATTTGTTGTCAGAAGAAAAATTATGTCCTGCTTTTGTCTTGATGTTCTGTGACAGCACTGAATCCTCTATTAATAACTAAAATTCCTAGGAAGGACACAGGAAGAGACAACATCAATTCACATTTATCATATTCCTTTCTTACCCTGTAAGCTCAAGGTCCACAGGCAGATTACATAATAGGATGTAGAAAGGTGAAAACTGTTTCCACTCACCTAACAAAACAAATAAACTCCAAATAAACACACACAAAACCCAAACAAACACAAAAACCACACCAAACTTGGCTCTTTAAAGTTACATGAGAAAAACTGAGAAATGAAATATGATTGCTTTTTCACAGAATCACAGAATGGTTGAGGTTAGAAAGGACTTTTGGAGGTTCGCTGGTCCAACCCTCCTACTCAAGCAAAGCCACCTAAACCTGGTTGTCCAGGACTAGCTTTTGACTGTCTCCAAAGACAATCTCCAAAGACTCAGCAATCTCCCTTGGCAACCTGTGCCAGTGTTCGGTCACTCTGACAGTGAAAAGATGTTTTCTGACTTTCAGATAGCACCTCCTGTATTTCAGTGTGTGCCCATTGTCTCCTGTTTTGCATTGGGCACACTGAGGACAGCCTGACTCCATCCTCTGTGCACCCTCCCTTCAGGTGTTTGTATACATGGATAAGATCTCCCCTGAGCCTTCTCCTCCAGGCTTAACAGTCTCAACTCAATCTTCCCTCATAGAAAAGATACTCCAGTCCCATAATCATCTTTGCGGCCCTTTGTTGGACTCTCTCAAGTATGTCCATATCTCTCTTGAGCTGGGGATCCCAAAACTGGACACACCAGTGCTGAGGCCACACCTAAAGTACTAATCTCCTGAAGTACTTGATCTTAAATTGTTTTATATTTCTGCATTCTTTGCTGATTTACATTTCACAATAATCTGCGTTCATGGAAATTGCACAGTTATAGAAATTTGAACTAGACAAACAATTTTCATTTCCATCTCAAATTATTCAGCAACTGCTCTGTATTATTTTTTCTTTTCTAGAACCCTTTTTTAGTTTGAATTTTATATTGACAACTTGTTGAACTCTTGACTAATGAGAAATTAAATAACAGGATTTCATCCTATGAATGAAAAAAGAAAAAATCCTTCAAATCTACAAATATAACAATCCACCATTACCTTTTCAAAAGTAGGATTTAGGCCACAGATTTTAGCCTTTTTTCCTTTACTATAAAGAAATGTTATTCACCTATAAATCCCAAATGCAAAGTGATGAGAACTTTAAATCTTGCACAGAAGATTCATACAAAGTTATTCATTCAGTGGTATACAAAAGGAAGTTTGCACATGTTTCTTGTGGAGTTGTGATTGATTTGATTTTATCTGTAAGCATACATGTCACTCCTGAAAAAAAATAAGATGGTAACTGTAAAAAATTAAAACCAAGTTATGAATAATACAAAAGCTCTTCAGGTTTCATATCTTTAAAATACATCCTTTATAAAGACTATTAAAAAGTCTGTGCCCTAATTTTCCCCTTATCTCTGGAAAAACACGCTGATTGACTCACCTGGAATATGTACCATTTATTATGCACCATATAAAGATTAAAATGACATAATGAACTTCAAAACAGTTTAGAAAGCTCTATTTTCTGCTTTGGCAAATACATCTATAATTAAATCTTGTGGGGTCTAATTTAACTTCTTGTATTAAGAGGCAGATGCATCAGAGAATGAAACACACATCACAACTGGCAAAAGTGTGCATCAAGGATAATAGGATTATTTTAATTACTTTCATAATGAATCCTCATAAATCTCATAATATAACTACCAAAAATACATACCATAATAGAGCAACAATCTGTTTTCATTTGAAAGAAAAACTGCTGTGTTCTGTGCAAAAACAGGTTGTATTACATATTCATCATTGGTCATTCACAAGATTAACATGGTATATTTAATACTTGCATGAATTTAAAATCACCCTTTTCAAAATCTTCATATTTCTCTGATTAATAGATAAATATATATTATTTCACAGAACATGTATTAGAATACGCATAGTTTCTTTAATCTTCTCTAGTTTTGGGCCTGAACTTGGTCCCATTGAATTTAATATGCTTCGCCTAAAGAATTTTTCCTCCCAGTTACCCGAATTAGCATTCTCACAACTCCTTGCATTTAGTTCAAATGTTTTCCTGTGACTGACTGCACCATTTGAATTGCAAACTCCACTGAAAATTAGTGCTTGCAAATCAGGCTTTTTTTTTTTTCTGGTTTTCTTTTCCTTAATTTTTACACCCCTGCAAATTTCCCGGGGCTGACCAGACCTCCTCTGTGCAGTAAACACAAGGCACGCAGCAGTAAGCTTCTATTTTATTTTCACTCTTTTTTTTTTTTTTTAAATTGCCTTCTATGGGCTCCAAGTCAAAAATAGTTCATGAGCCACAGGCTGAAAACTCCTGGTCTAAATTCCTAAAGGAGTGGGAGTCTGAGCCCATTCTTAGATACCAATTTGCCCAAAGGGCAAGCATGTTCTCATATCTGGATGCAGCCTGAACTCATTAGAGGGGTCTCATGCAACCAAGTTCCCACTTGCATCAATCCTGTGGGTCAGGCAAAGATTCTTGGGCATACCAAAGGCTACTACAGCTCAGTTTACAAGTAACAACTCCACTTTTCAGGTTAGCTCATACAGGCAACATTACATATCTTTCTGGCCCCTTGTTCCTTGCACAGGATCAGGTTACATCTCCACGCTTGTACATTCTAGATTTGTTGTGCTGAGTGATGTTGTAGCAGATTGCAAATTCTGTGTTAACGAGTTATCTGTAACAATGTCTGTAGTTAAAATGCTTCCTCCCACAGAATGGTTGTGTTACACACTTCCTCACATGCATTCCAGATATTTTTCTTTCAAAGGACTACCTTTTATTACTCTCATTGTTGTGTATTTCAATATTTCTAAATCCTTCAAATCTGATGAAAAAAACAATTGCAGCCATTATCTTAAAAGAGCAATTCGTTATTATAGTAAGGAAAAAGAAAACACAGTTGGGAATATTCACTCTATACTGCTATTACAGCATAACTCTTCTTTACCTTGCTGTCTTTGCCAGATAGACAGACAGACAGATAGACAAGCTCAGATAATGTTAAAATAAGCTGCATACAGCCTCATCATCATGGGAATTAGATAAACATTGTCAAGCAATCAATCATCTCACTATTTCCCAGTTACTGATTCTTGGAGTAATTTACACTCTCCAACTTCTTAATATAGATAGCTCTTTTTAAATAAGTACTACTAATTCCCACTTTTTCTTTGAAGCATTAATTAGAACCTTATTAACTTAAAGTATTGCTTTTAACACTTAAAAATCCCTTTCTTTATATACATTAAACATTTCTGATGCTACACATGCATATTTACTTCTGTGCCTAAGTATTTATAAAATAAGACCTCAAAAGTACAGATTATTCCAAATTTAACAAGACAAATAAGCTTGCCAAGGGAACACCAACAGTTCGGTTTCAGTGATGGAAAGACACTGTTCCAGTGTCTGCAGGTCTTTATTTCTAATTATCCTTTTTACTGTTAAAAGCATTGTGAACTAGGAAATTAAGCATTAAATTTTTTTATGGCTTTTTTTTAATAATTTTTCCAGCAAAATGTAAGAGTGCAGACACAGATGCTGCTGTGGTTTGAAGAATTGCAAGATACAGGTATTTTAGTTGCTTCTTCCCACCCCTTGCCACCATATGATAACGGCATAAAATTTGCTGTTAGTGGGAAAACCAAGAAATCTCTGCCTTCCCCATACATTCGGTTCTCTCAGTGCCGCACACAGAGCCTACCCAAACACATCACATCTATAGCTAACCTGACACTGATGATGCACAAGAATTAGATTGGTTGTCCAGTCACAGACCGGACAGGACAACAGTGACATATTAATTTCCTCCAGTTTCTCTCTTCAACATGTTTTCATAGGGTTACACAGGCATAACTTCCAAAAAGAATTTGAAAAAGTAATTAAAACTTCAGAACTTAACCTATCTTTGGCATTTCTGCTGAGGCCACTAAGAACTGTGGCCACCAAAGGGTGCTTTACCATTGAAGACAGAGACCAGGGGTAAGATGCTAACAATCCCTTGTCTTCATTCCCAACTGAAGTGGAATGAATCTTTTTTTTGCTAACACATCCAGGTGTTAATACTGAGTGACACAAATTGGACCTAATGGAATATCCTCAGATGACTTAGTGACACACATCCAGGATGAGGTCTGGAGTTTTTTGCAGTTGGAGCTCCTGGAGAGATCCATCTTCCACAGTCTGCTCACATGCTGTGAGCATGACATAACTTCGAAAACTATAAATATTTCCTCCTAGATTGACTGCTTGACCAGACATTTTTCACCAACAATAGCCTAAATACCTCCTAGTGTTCTCATGTCACCTACCAGCAGCTGATTAAACAGTTAAATACCAATAAGGTGCTTTTCACTGTCAAATTCTGTTGTTGAGTTCTGCAGCACCGGCAACACCACTTAACAGTGGCAGATGTCTCTTCTGGAATTTGCTCTCATGTGCTCTTTGCCAGATCCCAGCTTTACTGACCTTCAGAAGGCAACATAAATCAGCACATATTGTTTTGTTTTCATTTGCAGCTATTTGAGAGGTTTTGTATTTCGTCCCAAACCATGTGCTGCAGAGCTCTGTGATGTGTATTGATGTTACCGTTGTATTATTTTTAACCTATTTTAGAGTTTTGCAGCAGCAACTGTCAAAGTAGTATCTGGTATAAAAGTAATGAAATAAGTAAATCTGATTTTTGATAGCAAGGTAACATCAAGTTCTTGACACATTTATAAGACATCCTTTGAATGTGACACAGTATAGCAGGTTCTTAAATGTGTTCTGTGTAAAACTATTTCTTGACAAAATAGCAAAGATGTAGGTGTTGGACCACAGTACACTATCTAGCAGCCAACATCTAAAGTTACAATTACGATTTTTTTTCTGCTAGAAGTTTGACCACTATCAATGCATGAACAAACACCTGCCAAAGCCTCCCTCTGTCCCCAGAATTCACAGAAATGATGATTAGCAGCCTTGCAACAACACATGCATAAGAAAAAAATTTGTGTATGACTATGGTGTTTGCCAGCAGTCTATCATCAGCTCTTCCTCCTGCATTAGTGTAGTATTTGAGTAAATCCAGCCCAGAGCTGGATTAATTTCTTAAGGAAAATCTTTTGAATTAAACTGGTTTTGGACATAGAAGAACAGAGACTTTTGTTACAAAGCAGAGATACTCATTTGATAAAGTTAAGATCTTGCTTCTTACTCTTTTGTGCTTCCTTGTAGAAAGACAAAGAATATACAAATTGTCTCACTGGTGGTCTCAGAAATTTAATAATCTGGCCTTATTGGTGAGACTGCTCTGTAGCATTGAACAGACAAGAGCTGTTGATACAAAAAATAAAATAAAATTGCAAAACCACAGAAATGAACCATTAGAAATGGAATACTTTCTAATCCAAGAACCATTGCTATGGGCAGTAACAAGCTGCGTTTTCTAGCATGTCTCAGTGCTCTTGATCTAAACACACCAGAGAGTCATTAATGTATCAGTTTAAATTCCATTACAAAATAGAGTTTGGGGTCTCACATGACAGCCTTGTATATCCTAATTGAAAAAAAAATAAATGAAAACACTGCACTCTCTCTCATAATTTGAGACAAGTGTCCACTGTAGTAAAGACAAGATGGTTGGACTCTTCAAGCAAAAAGTGCAGTGCTCTCTTACAACAGAACAGGCATTTCCAATACGAGTGATCTTATCTTAAAGGCACCCTTGTATTTTTTTTATTTGGCCCTTATGGTGACCAGCCCTGGTCCATATTTCAAGAAATGTCTTCATCTGGTCATTTATCACACAAGAAGGGGAAGTCTGAATCACTCAACCTTGCAACACTGCAATTCTGAGAAGCACAATGGCAGATTATGCTTTGTTCTTAATGCAGAATTCAAGCTGAAGAGATTCAGACTTTCAACAAAACCTGGCCACAAAGCTCAAAACAATCTTAATCTTGTTTCATGTTGTTGGAAGACTGTGCTGAATTGTACACACAAAATAAAACTGCGTGGTGCTTTGCTCGGGACTATGCCAGGCAACACATAATATTATTTCATGTCTCTGTTTTTGCACTTGAAGGTCAGGTAAGGAAATGGCCTTTAAGGGAAAAACTTGTGTAAGGTTCATTAACTGAATAAGAAGAAACTTTTTTCTACATAGGCACTAGTAAGCTGTGGCATGAAGTGAATACAGTTTGCAGGTTCTGAAACACAGAGCATGCTCACTTCCTCTGCCAGGGTACAGATTTTTTTAGATAAAGTCTTTATGAGGGTCTCAGAAAATGTTCATCCCAGTTCCACAACCCATAAAAACAGAAGATAACATCAGCCATACGGAGCCATGGTATATTCTGCACTGTAGAGTTGATCTCTAGAAAGAAGAAAGGGTGGGTTGTGAGATGAGTTGCCTGTGAACTTAGAATCAGGGCTGAATAAGTTTCAGGAAAGAACTGGAGGTGAAAATTTCTCACAATTTCAAACTATTTTGGTTGAGATTTTATCTGATCTGAATATGGAAAAAACTAAGAACAATTGACTGTACCACTAATTTTCATTCCACCAAAGTTTTTCCGTCACTGATTTTAGAAAATAAAATTATTTCAATTATTTCATCTGCTCCCTTTGTGTAATACTATAATATTATAATATACTTTTTAAAAGCTATATGAATGGAATTTGGTAATAAATATAGCACATAACATGAAAAGATTTTAAACAAAAATTTGTACTGTATATTCTGTGACAGAAGAAATGTAATCTTGAGAGAAGTTTACTCCTGGGAAGAGGCTGTCATTATTAATTATTTAAAAGGGTCAGCAGTACTGATACTTAGACACTTTTATACAAATATACTTTTTCTTCATTTCTAACTGCTAAAAAGCAAACTTATATGCAAGTTACTTTAGTAAAAAGGCAAATCACAATGCTTTTAAACTGAAAAACTGACCAGAGGCTATAAATACATCTGTGTGGTTTTTACTGTACTCTAGCCTTCAGACTGAAAATGCAAAATCAAATTCTTCATAGCCTACAAGGAATGAGATTTTCAAAGATGTGTAAGTCATTAGAAGATTTACAGTCAATAAAATTTGAATAATATAACCTGTACATGCATGGGTGTAAACAAGCATGTTTACAACCCTGCACACTGGTGCAGACAGATACAAATCAGATTCAGTACAGAAGACAGGTAGGTATATTAGCATTACATGGCATTTGACCTAATATATCCTGCCAGCACAGGCAAATATCCTTGGCCCACAGCAGCCCAGTGTGATGCATATCTGTTCAGCCACAAGCATAGGCAGAGAAAGAAACTATTTACATACATCTGTGTCAGCACATACAATCAGAACTTCTGAAAACCCTAGGTAAGGCTTGCACACCTCCCACTTACCTTTCTAAATGCACTCTCACGTGGTGCTTATGTACCTCCCCAGGCTCCTGTATAACTTCTGTCCAGCAGTGAAGTTATTCTACAGGAATGAGCTTACTTATAAGTCTGCTCAGTCTGCTACCAGTAGGAAAGGAGATCAGTGACAGCTATAGGTGGGTTGTGGACAATCCAGCAATAGACTCACACAGCATCTTCTAAGTTTGGGGTTTTACAAGGTTTCCATGTGCCCAAAAGTATTTTCAGTAGGTTGCTAACATAATAATAACAATATTAATTTATAAAAAGAATGTTGGCATGTAATTTAGGTACTTATAATTCATAAAAATGAAAGAAAACCCAAAACAACCCCCCCCAAAAAAAAACAAAAAACAAAAAGCAACAAACCAACAACAACCACAACAACAAAACAAAAAAAAAAACAAAACAAAACCAACCAAATCCACACAAATAACTCAATAAAGGGACGTTTTTCTTACACAGAATTTGTCAAAAAATAGATGTAAGACCAGGAAACATGGATTGAATTAGATGTCGACATTCATCTGTTGGCTACATTTAGTGAACGGCTACTAAAAGACGTATATATCACACAGCTGTGAATGAAAACTTAGTAGAGGACTTCTAACTTTTCCTGCCCTTGGTCAAGAATTGTTATGCCCTAATGGAAAATCAGCCTAAAAAACATCCAGCAATAAACAAAGCACTCCTTACTGTTAAATCAATCTCCACTCAAGATTGAAGATGAAGGCACAAAATGGTACAGTGTAAACTGCTCTGGTATCAGGCGCTAAGTCGGGAAGTATGAATGTTCTTGGTTGTGATTTTGTGGTCCCACACAGATACCATTCCTTTAAAAAGACCAGTTTCTCAACTTATGGTTATTGTTCTGAGATAATATGATATGACAAGTCCAGATGTTTGAAACTGTTCAGCAACTCACAGATTGGAAGCAATAAATTATGATAAAGGACAAATTTAATTCAATTTATAGTGGATTTGGAACTGTCATAGGTATGGAATTTCTAGCTGGGTATAATACAGAAACCATTACATGCTCTAGCAAACTTTGGAACTGAACTAATTCAAGGCAGAGGACGCTCTTGTAAAGCTGGAATTCTTTCTATCTGTTAATCAACAATCTCTGTATTGCATTGCTATCGTGTGTTGTATTACTTTAGATTTGCCTAGTCTTGAAATAATTAGCAGAAAAATTCTTTATGAAAAACTCACCAGTGTTATGTAGACTCAGGCGTTTTTGTCCTGTTTTGAATTTCAGAAATCCATGTAGCGTGTACCATTAAGAGCACGATGTGGACAGAAGATCAAAAACATTTTATGTTGCCCTACAAACAAATTTTCAAAAGACTATGTTGTGCATGTATTTCATATTCAGCCACCTTTTATGTCAAGATAATTCATTAAGATAATCCATCCATGCAACCACTGACCTAAGTGTATTTTATAGACCTGTTTCTTCGTTAGTAAGGCTGTAAAGCCATAAAAGTGAGCTGCTTGTGTTTGTTCCTGATTAAGGGGAATTTTCAGTGCCACTGCCAGCACATGGAACTATTCCTATATATACATCTGTATACATGTATACACATTCCTTTCCCAAGGTCCGCCAGAAATAAAGGTTTATTGAAATGCCTGAGCCACATGCATGACAGGAGACATGAGAAAGAAGTTATATACTTATGGTGATGATCCTGTCAACAATCATATTCAGGATCCGCACTATTTTAGCTTCTTCATTCCCAACAGATGAAATGCTTATTTGAATCATTACATTAAAATACTGCTTAAAAATGGAGACTGACTCCCTGAAATACTCTCCCAGTTAGTGAATTCTGGCAGTTGTGCAATAATCTGAGGCAGTTGTGTAATAAAACTGGCGGGGAAAACATTATACAGACCTGACTTCTCTAGCTTAATTCCAAGAACTGAAGTGACAATACAGAAGTTTTTCTACTCTCAAGAAACATCATTTCTGCAGCTCCATTAGGCAATTTGCCTTAAAAAAAAAACCCAAAACAAAAACAAAAAAACCACAAAACCAAAAGAAACAAAAACCAAACCAGAAAATAGTTACATTTACTACAATGTATTTTTGACAAATTCATTATGGTTTTCAACTTATTATTCTCCCTGTTGTTACTAAGCTTTTTTTTTTTTTTAGCATCTCTCTTGGTGTCCATGCTTACAAATGCCTGGAATTTCCTTTTTAAATAACACAGATTTTCAAAGATAATGATTCATGCTTCAGAGACTAGATTTATTATTAAGTATGCTGTGCTAATTTTCATTAGGCCCATGAAATGTGACTACAATTATTTTATCTAGGCATCCTTCAATCTGTTAATTCTGTGTTCAAGATTATTATTCTGTCTCCTTTTAAAAATACCTGTACTAGAAACTTTTAAATTACACACAATGCCTGAAAATGGAAACAGAAATCATTCACTACTTTTTCAGTGTAAACTGCAGTTTGTGCTCCTGCCCTTGCAAATGAGCATTCATTTTTCTTCCTCTTATAACGAATTTCTAGAACTTTGGTTCATTGTTTGCTGTTCCTTATGTTTACATTCTGTGGAAATAATTTACTATTATATTGTTATGACAGCTGCTTTCATACGAGGACAGTCCTTTACTCCTTTCTCTGTCAGTTTGGCTTTCCAAAGACCTTTATGCATCAGCTTCTCATGCTTTCTGAAAAGTGATTTCTCAAGTGGTCTTTTCAGAGAAAAGTTTTCTTAGAACTTCTTTACTTTGAAATAATAAAGTACTTCACCTTATAATCACTTCCACTCAAATTACCATCTGCCATTCCTAAAGGAGTGATCCCCCTGTTTGCATTAGCATCATCTGCAGTACTATGAAGCCCATGAGGTGCATCATTACACTCCATGAGATTATTCAGTAGGGAAGAATAAAGTGCCTTGTACCATCTTGAAGTTGCAGAAGCAGTATTAACATAAAGCACAATATATTTCTATGAACAGTTCATATATCACATTCTTCTTACCAACTGTGAAACTTGGTATTCCTCAGAAATTCACTATGTTAAACGTAATGGACAAGATGAAGCTCAATCTCCCCTCACCTGACTTGTCTATTATATATATACCATAACTTATACCTCAATACCTCTTCGTGAGTTTTCCTTTGTATCTTTCCCAGAGTTAATGACCAGCATGGATGAAAAGGGAATTTGAAAAATAAAAAGACTTTGCAGCCACTGAAGCACTAATTTTTACAGAAAAGTATGACTAGGAGCTCAGTCTCCTCTTGAGTTCCACAGAAAGGCTCACTAGTTTATCTGTAGGCAATCTGTAGGGAGTGGCATACACTAGTCATCGGAGAAAATCAGAAGTCATACCCAATGGCCATATTTCCCCACCTATGTCTTACTAGTTCTGTCATATCAAGGGCTACCATTTCCTCTTTTAGCAGGGAATAGCCACCTTCTGAATTACAATTCTAGGATCATAACTTCACCAGCAAAAGATTTTCTTAGTCCTTCCTCTACTCTCAGCCACTCTCCCCCTGCACACCTCACATTGCCTGTAGCAGTACTTCTGAGACACAGGCTGAGCAAAGCTGTGAAAATAACACATCCCACTCACTGCCCCCATTTTGCCCTAGGCCACAGGTTCTTCATATCTCTTTTCTGCTTGGCAAGCTAATTCCAACTGGAGAGGTAACTATGCCCTTGATTAACCCTTCTTTAGGATAATTAGATGGAGCATGTGCATTGATGTGGGCACACAGATACCAACCAACTGTCTTTTTAAACATTGCTATATTGATGTTATTTGTTATGGACAGAATTGTTGCTGACAGGCTACTGTCAAATCAGTTTCTCTGTACCTCCCTAAAAATCACAGTCTCTGTGACTGTAGATATGCTTCCCTGGGGTGTAGGCATGTTTCCCAGCTTCTTTGCTTGCAAATGTGAATTCAGTATTCATAACTCTAATGACTTTTGTCTTGCAGCTAAGTAATGCATGACACAGTGGCCTGCATTTGCAACAGTCTTCCTTTGGGATGCAAAATGGATGGAATTCACCCTGTTCACAATAGACTTTTTTTCTTCTAGATGTGTATGCATGAGTTTCACTAAAACTCTGTTAGACTTGAACAGACTTCTAGTTTCAAACCTTCTGACTAATATCAGGTTAAAGATGTTTATTTGGCTTTGGAGACAAAGCTGAGGTGGACAAGGGCTCGCATTGTGTTATCTTTAATCTTTCTGGTCAAGGGTAAGAGCCTGGAAAGAAGCAGATGCATTCAGCTGCCAATGAATGCACAGTTCATGTCACCAGCAAAGACACATCTTCTTTGATCACACTGCTATGTTTGAGGAAAGAAGAGGCTTTCCAACGATGTTTGTACACTAACACACAGAGCCTGGCCAACAAAGAACTGCAAGTCCAGGCCAGTTGTGCAGCTACCACATGAGCAGAATTTGGTAGCCCTGATGTGACAGTACACAAACTGGGAAAGGTCATGGACAGGTGAAGAAAGAGAGGGACAGGCAGCAAACAAAAGGAGGAGGAGTCACATTCCTGTGTCAAGGAGCTCTAGTAAGAAAGTAAGATGTTTCTGTTATGAGCCTTTTAGACAAGATCAAGACGAAGAAGGAACACAGGATCCCATGGTCCATTATAAGGAGGAGATCATAAAGCTTTCTACAAATAACTAGCAGAAGTCTCCTAATCACAGGCTCTCATCTTCGTACACTATTCCACCCATACAACCAACTACTGAGAAAGCAACAGCATTTTAATTATGACACTCATAGCAATTTCACAACATAAATGCTAGAGGGACAAGCTGGGCAATACAGATGTCCTGTTGCTCAAAACAGCAAAGAACTGGTGACAAATGCAGTGATAAGTGCAAAAAAGAGGATGAGAGGAATTTAAATGAAACTAGTGGCTACTTGAAGGGAATTACAAACTTCATGGAAATGATCTTTTGCTAGTTGCAGCTGGTAAATCCCAGGAAAATAGGTAAAATATGCGATATAGGTGATTCAGACTGGATACCAGAAACAATGTTTTCACCAGGAAGGTAATGCATCACCAGAGAGATAATTAAATCCTCTGTCTTAGACATTATCAAGACAAGAGTAGATAGAGCCATGGCTGATCTGATTCTTTGGCAATAATTCTGCTCCAGCTGTATGCTGGAGCAGAGACCTCCAGTGGTCCTTACTAACCAACATTTCTCTGATTCGATAACTTCACCTTGCAAAACTTTGCAGATTTCTTCAGGATTTTGTATTTTAAAGTTTTTTCCTTTGTCCTTCAGCACATTCTATTCAAAACAGGTCATTAAGCATACCTGATCATTCAATTTCTCAGTCAAAGGAATAAGAATTGATTAATTAATTTCTGCTAAATTAATACCTCACCATTGTTTGCTTAGTAAAAATACAATTTTTTTAATCCTATTATTTTTTCTAGCATTTTTAGATAGTATGTCCATCTTAACAAAGTGAATTACTACGACATTTTCCATTTACCAAATCCAAACATTTTGCTACTGGGCTAAACCAAGTCTAGTTACATTAATGATTGTTGTGAAGAGTGTATTTCTTTTTGCTCTTCCATTATAGTAGACACTGTTTCTGCACAGATGTGAGCAGCGCTTTCCCCCAGGGAACCCAGGGTAATTTTTACACTAGACAAAATCAGTAATGTATTTAGAAAATGAGACAGGATAAATATATGTGGATTATTATATTGTCCATTGTCTGGAGCCTTCTTCCTGGTGTTATTTTACCTCAGGGACATAATACTACAGAATAATCCTCATTAGTAATGTAAGCAAGTAGAAGAGATGACTTATTCACATTGAGCCAGCAGTACTGGCCTGAAGAGAATGTCATCTCATGGACATATTTCTAAAATATAATTATGTGTGTATGTAACCTCATGGTACTGCTGGAGGCCATGCACCTATCTTTTGAAGGAGAGACATTCATGAGGTTGAAGTGACAGAACTTCAGGAAATTTGGCTCTGAAAGAGCATGCCTAAGTCTGCCTAGGACAGACTGTATAGAGGAAGTGTAAGTGCTGTATATTCTGTAATGGAAGCAGCAGTTCGAGAAAGTCTCTGGTTTGTCTGGTGGCCTTACTAACTGACACTTCTGGTGTGGTATGTCCACTATGCAGGAAATTCTTATTGCATAAGATGTGTAAAATGAGCAACTGTTTATATGTTCTTTTGCATAAAAGAAAATGGTCTACGTGAAATAACAGCATGAATAAACTGTTAAAAATTAAGGAAACAAAGAAGGACTGGGTTTTCTTGGAAGACAGGTACTGATTTAGATTCATCACCAGAGTCTTAAATTTACAAAATTTGTGCAAAAATCAGGAAAACACTGAAAAGTGGATAAACCTCACCTTTTAAATTATTTTCAGGAGGCAAATCCACTCTTATTAATCAAATTATAAAGTGCAAACTTCACCTGAAAAATATGAGAATAAAGAAGGGGCACCGCAAATTACATAAGTGTGGAAGCAGTTTTCAGTTAAAGTTTATTATTCTCCAGTATTACAAATATCTTCTGCATTGCAACCTGGGATCAATATCTAGGCAACAAAATTTTATTAGTAACTTTTTTCCTCAGTTTCTACTTTACAAGAAAAGGAACAGGACTGGGTGATGTGCAGATATCACTATCAAATTGTGAAGCTGCAGAAGTTATTCGTATGGACAAATTCATTATAGCATACTATGATTCTTCTTACATGTACTAATTAGTCTTCACTTTCCTGCCACCAAACATGCAGTTCCTATTAAAGCTGATAACCCCAGATGTTCAGGCTCTTTAAAACTTAGGCTGTCTTATCTTAGATGTTTCTGTTTACCTCCACTACAGTAATTAAGGGCTAGATCCTCAAAGATAGTCAAGCACCAACATGAAACTGATGGAACATAAGTGTCTAAATATTTTTGCATACTTTATTCTAAAGGTAAGCCTGCATGTTTCAAGAACATCTGTGCTTCCAGTAGTTATTTGACTCCCCACTTTCAGCCTACCATCACTAATAGGCTATTCAAACATCCCTGGGAGGGAAAAGGACACAAAAATTCAATCTTTGGAGGCTAGGACAATCCAATGCTTTAATACTGCATTATTAGTAAGATAATAGATTTCAGAATTTGCAAATTCCCTCAAGAAATTCTGATATATTTATCTTACCTTTAAGACTGAAATGGGTCTTTGTCATTTATTAATGCTTGCTGTCATTTAATTTGAACACATTTGAAAGGGCTTACCCCACCAACACCACTTACAGGCTTTGAAACAAGGAGATATGAATATACCTAATTTATGATGGTAAATGAATTTCACCTGATTGCTGCTCCTCAGTTAGTGAGGGCCTCTCAGTTAGTGTATAAAATGCTGTAGAGGCAGATGTGTCTCATTGTTGCATGAACATGTGCTGCATTGACTCATGTTAATAAGCAGGCAAAAGTTTCTTTTGCCTCTTCCAAAAAGTCTGTATTTCTGTGATAACCCCTCCTCTATCTTCTACTCCCCACTGGTACAGAGGAATGGGAGTCAGGAACTATGGTCAGTTCATCACACGTGCCTCTGCCCCTTTTTCCTCATCACAGGGAGGACTCCAGTCTTCCCCTGCTCCAGTGTGGGGTCTCTCCCACAGGAGACAGTCCTCCACGGACTTCTCCAACATGAGCACTTCCCACAGACTCCTGTTCTTCACAAACTACTCCAAGGTGGGGTCCCTTCTACAGGATACAGTCCGGGCTGTATGTGGAGATCTGCTCCACTGTGGACCTCCATGGCTGCACCACAGGCCACAGGTGAATCTCTGTTCTAGTTCCTGGAGAACCTTCTCTCCTTCACTGACCTTGGCTCTGCAGAGCTGTTTCTCTCACATGTTCTCACTCCTCTCTTCCAGCTACTGCTCTGCAGCAGTTTTTCCCCTTCTTAAATATGTTATCCCAGAGGCACTACCAGCATCGCTGATGGACTTGGCCTTGGCCAGCACCAGGTCCATCTTGGAGCCAGCTGGCATTGGCTCTATGGGACACAGGGAATCTTCTCACAGAAGCCACATCTGTAGCCCCCTACTACCAAAACCTTGCCACGCAAACCCAATACAGATACTCCCTATGTCAATTGTGTTTGGGCCACATTCTGCAAGTTCCTATTTGGGCAGATCTCAATGGGAAATTTGCCTTCATGGACTGTGGAATTTTAGTCACAATAAACTCAAGGTTTCTTTAATTTACAACTACAAGTATCTGACTTTTTTAAGGTGAAGACATTTCAGTTGGTTAGTGGAGGGCATTTCTACAGCTGTTAGCCCTGTAAGTTTGCCAGTCAGATGGCTCAAATAATCTCTCAGAACTGATACAGTTTATACTATTTTGAGACAAGTAACACCTGACTACAGATTTCTTAAAGATCTCTCACATTCCACACACTTTCTCATCTCTTAAACCAGGATAACAAACACTACAGAGTAAATATTTTATTAATGCAAAGGTGCAGTAACTTTCCCACTTCCTGTGCCTCCCCCATCATCCCTTAAAGGTGGATCTTTACATCAGGGCTTATACATTAATTTAGTTGCTTTTTAGCTCTGCTAACCTCACTGGCTCATTTTTTGGGGGAAAACTTCAGCAGCTACAGCTGCCACATTTTGGTATGTTTGGGTTTAAACATCCAACTAGACTACTATTTCCTGGAACCTCTCTTAAACGTCAGAACTTCTTAAATTACTTGCATAGCAAGAAGTGCTATCACTCATTACTACAAAATGTTTTGTCATCTGCCAAGGAATTCAGAACTTTGTGCAAGCTGATGAAAATTTATGTGAAGACAGGAAATGATTAATAAAAAACCACTGGGCATAATTAAAATATATTTCCAATATTCATCAAAAAATGATTGATCATTCTTATATTTTGGCAGGTTTATGAGTCATAACCTTCCCTGTCCACATGTTGACCTTTAAGTAGTAATTTTTTTGATTGGTACAATCACAGACTAGAATTTCATAACAGATAAGTTTATTATACGAAGTTTCCACTGATCATAGCTCTAAGCCAATGAGATAAATAGGATGGCGTAACATAATTTTCCTTAATTGAGCAACCACTTAGCTGGGTATTCCTTTTACAATATGAAAGTATTCAGTCAACAGTTAGATCTTATTAGATACAACTGTTGTCACAAGAAACCTTATCTCAATACTTGGTGTCATCATATGCAACGCCAGAAAGTATCAGCCACAGGAAATATAGAAGTAGTATATACTATTGCTAACCCCAGTTACATGATCCCAGGATTAAAATTTTGGAGGAAAAATGATAATTTGTTAGGTTTTGTTCACCCTGAAGTATTTTTCCGCTCTCCTAAGACCACCAGAACTAGGATATTACTGAATGAAAGTTGAGATTCTCCCACAGGCAGCACATTTTGATACAGCACTGCATGTAATAGCCTTAAAAAGGATCAGAAATGAGGCTAAGTACATTCTAGGACAAAATATTGAACTTAAATTGAAAGAAAATCTTCATACAAAAACCACATTCCTAGTTCCTAGGTCATATCCTTATCAAGACAAAAGCATTGTTGGTTTTCAGGTGACAATTTCTCGTGAAAACCAGAACCTGCTCAAAGCCTGGGATTTACTGAACAAAACCAGTGATGGCAATGAAGAGAATTAAACTTTAGTTCAGTTTCTTTCATAACTATCAGTAGCAAAAAAAAATCTCAGAACACTGAGGCGAGCCTTCAAAGAAGTCATTGCTTTGAGCTTAGCGGAGAGACAAGGTCCTATACTTCAGGAAGAAGCCTCCAGAGCTTCCTTGCACAGGAGAGATACCAGGAAATGAAGATCCTTTCAGGTCTGCTGGTGTTATCAGGCCACTCAAGGATTCATATTGTGTCACTTTTGTCATGAAGTCCACATCTCCTCAACTCACTATGTCACTCCCACTGCCCAGCATGCTCACCTTTCCTTCTTTCCTGTAGAATCCCATCTGCCCTTTTCTCCCATGCTTCTACTTTACTCCTATTCACTTTTCCCCTTAAAGCACTCCATTCCCAAGTTTGCTTTTGCCCACAGAAGATTTCAGAAAAATCCACATTAAGACTTGAGACACAGTTCCTTCCAGATCCATGTAATACCATTCTTCCATTACGCAGACCAGGAATCTGCTGAAATACCATCCCAATTCCTTCCCCACCCACGCACAGGATTTTGTTTCCACAGCAGTCTCGTGGAAGTACAGAGGGAAGGACTGGTGGACACATGGAGCTGACCTTGATATAAGGCTGGAAAATGAGATAGGTCTGCACTCATCTGTCCATGAACTAAAAAGTATTCTCGTAACTATACATTATTTAGAAACTAAATAGAAACTAAAACTAAAATAGAAGCTAAAACTAAATAGAAACTAAAACTAAGTAACATAACTAGACATTATTTAGAAAACAATTATGAGGGCGAATATTTTCAAGACAAACTCAATCTACATATTGCTCTGAAAGCCTACTACATGCTACATTCTACATACTTCCACCTGGAGAAGGGAAAATAAGGTTTTGATGCCTGCTCAGTTGTATCTTCAACTGAGAACATTTTTCAGTTCAGAGGTTTCCAAAACTGTCCACTAAAAGTAAGACTGAAATAAAAGTGATCCACAGTGTTCAACAACCTGTCCTTATCCTGCTTCCCAGCTTGCATTTGAAAGTCAAGAGTAGAAAAGACTCCATCTCGTCACTTTTTTTAATGTATTTTATATGTACCTAGAAATAGGAAGAAAAAAAACATAAACAGGACAAGTCCATGCTAAAAGAAAAGTTCACCATTTGAGATGCTAGCTAAGTTCTGCTGTGTTCTTATTTTTTCTTTTGGTTTGTCAACAAATGAAAATGAGCAAAAAAGAATTATAAATGTCTGTAAAGTATACAAATTAGCGATTTTTACTATTTTCTAATGATGCACACTTTGCAAGTAATCTTGCTTTGCTTCAATTGCCACATTACTTACAGAATTTATGATAGAAAAGAATACAAAACAACACATCACACATTATCTGATGCTTATTTCCAGGTATCCTAAGAGATAATCACAACATTACCATGAGTGTCTCAGCATAATGAACTTTGGCTTGGACTAGAGCATAATTTCAGTTAGAGATGCACAAAATGATGAAAATAAATCATGTGAGCAGCTGACAGAAACTGCTGCCAACCTACCTCACGTGTACATTGAAACAGATCTGTAATAAACTAACAGATACTACAGTAAACAAAAGGAGATAGATCTACTACCCACTATAAGAAGAGGCATTCAAGCCTAAAAGTGTAAAGCAACTATGTACTTCTTAGAACTTCCCTCCCAAGAAAAAACTGGCATTAGGAATAAAAAGGCATTCCTATATAGGGCTGGGTTTTTACAAGAGACCTTGAAACACATATGACAACCATTGACACAAATTTTATCTTATCACACTAGTAAAACCCGGGCTCAAAGGATGACACACACATGGCAGGAAAACATTCATAACCCAGGAAGATAGTTATATACTGACTTCCCATACCAAGCAGGAACACTTAAAAAGTTGCTTATTTTTTTACTTTCTGTCTTTTATGGCAAACTCTGATTTACATTGGCCTTCTGGAAACAAGTTCAGGGAGTAAACTCTGGAGGAAATACCAAAACTTCTTTGCATCTAGATGTCCTGAAAAATGGCCTAAGAAGCTATGCCAAAACTCTCAATTGAAATGAAACATTTTCAGTTAATTCTGTTTTGTAGCTAAGTAAAAATACTGACAACTGGAGACAAGCATGAACAGTCTCCAACAGAGACACTACTGACTTCTCACTGTGAAAAACCTAGACTCTGCAGTTTTGTTAAATCTCACAGGCATATGGACGTGGAAACACACACACAGACAGAACTTTGTGAAAAAGCTGGAAGACAACAACAAATTAAATCTGTCATCACAAACCGTGCTAGTTCATTCCTAACCCATTCATGAGTAACAGAAGAAAAACAAACAAAACAAATCCTGGTTTGATTACACAACTATCATTTTAGCCAGAGCTCTATAATAAAGCAGCTTTAAAGGTCAGGCACACAAACTACGTTTTCAAAGAAGGATCCTATATAAGGACATTAGTTTTGAAAAGATTAATTCACCTCACAGATTGCTAGTTTTCCATTAAATACATAACTAGCATGCTGGAAATAAAGATAAGAGTTCAGCTCCCTTTACATGACTACATTTGAATCTTTCTCAAGAATAAAGGTTCCATTTTAGAAACATTTTTAAGCTTTATTTAACTCTGTGGTGACAGAATAAGAGAGTGTTCATGTTAAAGCAGTTAAATTTTCTGGCTTCCTTAGATCACAGACTGGCACATCTAAGCTGGAAGTCTGAGAACGATGAGTGTGAAACCTCCGGGGGAAAAGCAAGGGGATGAGAAGCGGTCCTCACACAAGTATCCTGGTATCAGATACTGGTATCAGTATCAGAACTGAAGAAATCTGGACCGCAGTTGAGGAGCATGCTAGTTGCCTAGCTCAGTCCCACTTCACATTATGGCAGGTCTTCAGGGAATAAAAACCTGAAGTGTTATTCTGGCTGAGTTATGAAGAGAACCCAAAGAAATGACACTAGAAGCAATTTGAGGACATTTTATGAAATAATTTACTATAGCCACATTCAAATTTTAAATTCAGTCTAAAGTTATGGACTTTCTGGCCCTCCCTACTGTACCTGTATGAATCCTGGTGTCTACAATGCCTGCATGTTGTGTTGAGACTGCACATGAAACCTAAGAATTTTGAGTTCTATTTCTAACCTAACGGATAAATTGCCTTAGACCTCTCAAGCAGTATTTTGTAGGGGGTTCATTTTGACAGACTGGACTCTAATTTTTATTGCTTTATTGTGATTGCTGAAGTTCGTAATAATTTTGCTTTATACTTCCATGCTAACACAGAAATAACAGACAACATTTGAGAACGTTTACGGCTAAAGTTAGATGTAAGTCCAAATCTGGATCTAAATTCACATGTTCCTCAAAAGAAAGATTCTACTGTTCTTGTGAAAGAGATATCAGCTGGGCTTCACTGTCCCCCTTAGGCGTTCCTAACTTCCATGATGTCTAAGTGTTGAGACACAAAAAAATATTTTCAGACTTTGTCATATATGAATTTGCAGTAAAGAAAAGGCTCTTGTAATAACTTGTCACCAAGGACTCTTCTGTCATCTTGGGAACTTTAAAGAAAAACAAAATTCCCAGGAGAACCTGTGAAAGTAAAATAAATAGAAACAAAAACTTATTGGAAATTCCCTTACATGATGCTATTTTAAAGACAGACAAGTGCTATATTTGGTATAGCTGAATCTTTACTGGAAATCTGTAGAAATGAATGAACAATCCCACCCACAACATTCCCACTCTTGTTTTGTGGAGGTGCTGCTGAAGATAGCTGCATCACCACACAGAAATAAAACTCTGCATGATTTTACCATGTACAGCTGTGTAACATCTGCTACAAATTACAAGTTCTGGGTTTTCTTCTGTAAAGAGAGGACTGTAATAACTTACTTGCAAAGAGTGATATGATTCACCACAATTAGATTTATATTACAGAGTCAATCACACCATAAAGGAATAATGCTCTTCTTTTAATAAGTATGAGTAGAAAATATTACATTGGGATCACATCACTAAAAGACAATCTGGTGTTTATTACATGTAACTGCTAGCCTTGCAATGTGTGAGGGATGCATGTGAATCACATCTGTGAAAGTTCAGCAGGTTGGATCCTTCTTCCTTGTCAACATTTTTGAACATGAATTTTATTGAATGCAGTCTACTCTGTTTGGAAGACTCAAAACAGAATATTCCAATTCAAGTTAAAATCTTTATTGTCCCCTCTGCCAGGAACAGAAATGGAGCTACTTCTGGGCAGAACTTCCTGAAGAAAACTGCAGGTATTATTCAGTGCTGTTTTGCCTCTGTCCTCATCAGGAAGCGCCTAAAGGAGTTATTCCACCAAAATATAAGAGACTCCAAACATTAACATTCTCACTCCTTCATCAAATCACTGTTTCAGTCTGAATAACAGCTGTCTGTATTCCTGTTAAGTTTTACCCAAAGGTGTAAAAGGGAGGAAGTGTTGATTTAACTCATTTTCTCCTGCATCATCTTTGAACAAAAGTTCTGCATATTTAGAGGGTACTAGGATATAGAGAGTTGTCTGATTTTGTATTCTGAAGTAGAAAAGTGTTATTATTAGAATGCTATAATCAGAATTATCACAGTTGTAGCCCTTTATCATTAACCAGGAAGCCATTTCTCTTGTAATTTCTTTAAAGGACATTGTAGACCTTTTTCAGGAGGTTCCTAACTCCGGACAGTGCTTCTATATAGTCAGATCCATCTTGGCTTGCTCTCTCTTAAATCCAGCCTTTTTCTACTATTAAGTGTTGGATGTAATGAGGCAAAGGGAAGATCCTTTTTCACTGACCCTGTTCTTTTTTTTTTTTTTTTTTCCTCACAGTTCTTCAATGATTTTTTCAGGAAAAAATACAACTTTCTTAGAAATGCCTAAGAGAATTGTAGAAATACATTCTTACCAGTACTTTTATACTGTAACATAAAAATGGTGATTTGGTAAATCAGTAGTTATTCAAAACCAGGTTAATCAGAATTCTTTTCCCCCATAAAAACACTGCAATCAAAAAGCATTTTCAGCACTTCCTCTCTACCACTCTAGCATCTTCCTTCTTTACCTTAAAATGTTATTGTTTCCTTTGAGCACAGCAAAATATGGCTTGTAAAATGCAAATAAAACCAGTTTCTTACATAGTAAAATATCCTGACATCAGCGGATAAAAGATTACTGTGGACCTGCTATTACTTGAACTTTACTGCCTGGCTTATTGCATCCTTCCTTGTTCATCCCAGGAACATTCCTCACAAAAGTTTTAACTAACATTTAAAACACACTTAATGGCTTTGTTAACAGAAGTATTTCATCTGACAGGATTTAGCCTGATTGAGTTCACCTACTGGCTGATGCACTTAAACCTCCTGTTCTGAGCAGTCTGAGAGCCTACAATACCTCATTGTTTGGCTCCTTACAGGTGATAATGAAGTTGGCACTCAGCTCCCACTCCTGAATGGTTTCCATGAGACTTTTTCAAAGTTGTTTGCTACTCTTGGTATTATATAACCCTCTTAGTTTCAGCATGCATAAAGGCATGTTTCTGACAAATACCTTATCTCCAGGATTGTATTAATAACTAAACATGAGTCACACTGGGCATCAGACATGTTTGTGTTTATACATGATACACATTTAGGACTTACTCAAAAAAACACAGTTAAATCTGTTAGCTAAATACATTGTCAACACAGTACCCTGTGTCTTGAGTAGCTCTTCATTTACTATGTAAGTGGCCCTGCAAGTACACTGGATCTGAAGTGAGGATCACATGCAAATTGAGTTGCCTGATACAAATCTAGCCTTGTCCAGCTAAGCTTTAAATTAAGATTTTAAAACTGCAAAGCACTGAGCTTTGGGACCACAGTCCAGGAAAATACTGAATCACATGCTTAACCATAACAACACCAGTAGTTCCATAGATTTTAGTGGAGTTAAGTGGTTTAATGCCTACCACTACCAGTAGCAGTGTTCAGCACCTTGCAAATTCAGTCACTAAAGGAAGCTCCTAAGTGACTGCTCACAAGGTCACTGATTCAGTGACTTTGAGTATACATTTACGATAAGAATAACAAGTAGCTACAACATAGGACTGTATATGAGATGTTAGAACCAGACATTTTTTAAATGCATCTTAGTCAGAACTGGAATATTCTGGTATGGAAAATGAAAGGAATTTTGTTCCAGTAATCAAAAAATAAAAGAAAAAAATGCTCTGACAAACAACTTAAAATATAGATACATACTTGACTGAAAAATATAAGAGATAATCACAAATTTATGCTGCCTGTGTCAACTTAACAGATAGAAGCTGTGTGTGGTCCCAGAGCATTAACTGCAACTATCACAATGTTCTGGACAATCACATCATTTATTGCTTTTTTTCATTATATTTATAAGCTGGAAGCAGTAAGAAATGAAAAGCAGATCCTATGAACATATTCACCCATGCAAAAATATCTTTGCCAGGTATTTCTACAAAATTACACTTTCAGCAACTTTTTTTAATCTATTATGTTTGATACAGTATCTTGCTAGGTAAAAGGGTATAGTGAGGCTCCTCTAACCAAGAAATAAACAAACTGTTCATGGTTTCAGGTACATCAGGCCTTCTGAATAGGACCTTATTCTTTCATATTTTTTTGTAGTTTCTTCTTTTATATTAATATGAAATTAGTAAATAAGTCCCATGTATAAACTCATGGCCTTTGAGGCTTAAGACAGGATTTTAGGACCAATAGTTTATCTCAGAGCAATCTCAGAATACCCCAGACAGACATCTACCTCATGATCAATGTGCCTGAAAACACTAGGCTATCCCTTCTTGGCTCAAAATGTACCTGCAATGGCTGCTGTCTTGTGACATTTGCATTCCTGAAATATTCTGGCCTGCGTAAGGGACACTGCTCCCGCCTGAGATCTCCAGAAAACCAGTGGTTAGACCACCTGGCACCTAAATCCAATAGCTGAACTAAAGACATATTGAATGACAAGATTGCAGATGCATAGTCATGGTGCTGGCTGACAGCATTTCGTTAACTATTAGGGTGAGAAAGCATTCACATGGGTTGTGGAAGATTTCAGATCAAATCACTCATGTCTGAAGTCAGGGTCTCAACTCTGATTTTATATCTGAATTCAGCCTCAGACTTGTGCCTAGATCATGGACTCCTACCTTTCAGGCATCCTTTCGTGAATCACTCAGGTCAAGCCCCTTTCATCCGTCTCTGCTTAAACTCTTCTAATCTGTAACGTAAAATTAGACTTTAGCCAGGATGGGGAGCATAACTTGGGTCACTTCTCTTGCAGACAAGTCTCTAACTGGCCAGATAAGCCATTTCCTACACTCAATGAACATTTTAAATATCAAATAAAATTAATACCTTGAATAGCACACACTGGAGTATATGTGTGTGTGTGGTGTTTGTTGGGCATCAGGTCCCCAAATGCTGCATGCCATGCCAAGAAAAGGGATGTCCCTGAGTGGCTGCAGCACATGGGCAGCCCGTGCTTGGCCATTGGTGCCCCTGAGGGCTACAGTGAGCAGGCAACCCACCCAAGGGCAGGTGTACTAATTGAAAGAGCAACAGCAGACCAAAACAGGCACACAATGCCAGTTTCCTATACCACTCCTCATCTCACTGGAGGAATTTGTACTGGCCAAGTATAACCCTGAATGAAAAATCAGGGAAATTTGGAGTAGGAAGTGGGGAAGAGAGATGTTTGGTTCAATTTGAGACTGAGGAAGGAGGAGAAGTATTCCTCTGTTTAATAGTTAATTTTCTTTTCTTCTTCATACACAAAACATTTCTGGTTTTTTAGTTTCTGTTACTGGGCAATAAATTAAGTGCAAATTCTGGAAGTCTTTTTTTGCCCAGAGTGCCCCAGTTCCTCCACAGCTGTAGGTCCAGTGCCAACCTATCTCCTTGAAGCACTATCTCAGGAAAGGTGACCACCAAATTAACCATCATTAACATAGAAGAACTGATGAAATTATTCCTGTCTATATTTCTGAGTTGAGAAGTATTACTCAACATACCCCCATGACAGAGATGTATAAGGCATGTAGGCTTACTGTGGTGTTCATTTGCAACAGGAAGATAAAAAGAGAGTGCTGCCAGAAACAGCTGAAAAGCAGGCAGGGCCACATCTATATCCCACCTTCTCTTCCTAAATACTGAGTTATTTTGGCTTTTCTTGGCCTATAAAACTAATCATACTTCCTGCTGAGATTCTCTAATTACAACTTTCTCAGCCAATTTTAACCTTTATTGGGTCCTTCATTATTTCTGTAAAATGGGAGTCAGTTATGTTTACTAGTTAGATACTGACAATCATGGCCTGGTTTGTTTTACACTGTAGCCAGTACTGCTTTTTCAAAAAACTTAGCATAACAGGAAAATAATAAAAAGGGAAGGAAGGCAGGGAGGCAGGCAGGCAGGCAAGGAAGGAAAGGAAGGAAAGGAAGGAAAGGAAGGAAGGAAAAGAAGGAAAGGAAGGAAAGGAAGGAAGGGAGGGGAAGGGAAGGGAAGGGAAGGGAAGGGAAGGGAAGGGAAGGGAAGGGAAGGGAAGGGAAGGGAAG
>WYDI02014358.1:0-24646 GCA_009867235.2 Psittacus erithacus | reverse complement strand
GCTTCCTCCCGGCTTCCCCTCCTCCCTGGCAGAGCATGAGGCTCAGAAAGTCCTTGGTCAGAGTAAACATTACCGAGTAACAACTAAAAACATTGGTGTTATCAGCGCTGTTCCCAGGCTGAAAGTCAAAAACATGGCACTGCACCAGCTACTAAGAAGGAGAAAAATGACTGCTACTGCTGAACCCAGGACAAGGGGGAACTTGTTCTGATTTGCCAAATCCTCTCTTGATTTCTCTTGAAAAACTAGATTCTATTCTTTTGACTAAGGCTGCTGCACTTTAACAAGACAAGCTGTGTTCTTGGTTTGCTGATTGAGAAGGTTTGAAGCACGTTTAATTTGCATTTAGTTATGTGTAACCTGGCAAGCAAGGAATAATTTAGAAGGGAGATAAATGTGTATAGATTAGCCAAGCGCCTACTGACTAAGAATGTAGCCATCTATAAATATTTAGAAGAACTAAACAGCAAGGAAAGATAAATATTGTTGAAAATAACACATTTCGTAGGCCATTGAATTATAACCAGCAATAAATAAAAACAAGCAAAGAAAAGAGCTAAGAACACAGTCAAAAGGCTTAGCAGTATAATCAGATAAACAAGAAAAGGTCACCTCTCTCTACCTATACTTCTGCCCTCACTAAGTCTAGCTTTATAATCTCAAACATATTATTCATTAAATATAAGACAATACCTAACTGGCTATGTTGATGGCCTTAGTGGGTCAATGTTTCTAGTTTTCAGCTAAGCAGCTTGGGACATACATTTGATCTCTTTCCATTTACACTATTCATGTTAAACGAAGTAAAAAAGCATATTTGTTTCTTCACACTGTGCAATGCTTTGTATTCGGCTGCACAGTATCTACAAATGCCTGTTCTTCCTTTTTGGCACTTTTGCATTAAAAATAAGTTGCACTGGTCTTTTCATATATAACAGCTGGTGGATTAACACTTTTGAAAATCTACAGCTAATCACAAACCCATCTAATTCAGACCTAGTCCTTTTTAAAACCAGTGACTGAATTTGATCCTTTATGGGCAAGCAACTGCCACCATCTTCCTGCAACTACATGCATCTTTCCCAGATTCCATGAATAACTGGGTAGTCAATAGCTGAGCTTATGAACATGCAGCCTAAGGTAAACAGCATTACACAATAAACTAGTGCTCATGTAAAGATGAGACAGCTGCACACTTTTTGCAAATTCACTCCCAACTCCCAATATCATACCAAAACACAAACTTCTCATTAAAATGGTACATGTTGAGACTTTCTTGTAAGATGAGGAAAGCAATTCTCCTTTGCAGTTTCCACCTGCCTACTGACTTTTTTGGTCTTCATCTTTGGAAAACGCTATATGTTTCTAGTACTTTCAGGAGTTATAATACTTGTGGTAAAAAACAAAAAGACACATGATCCAGACCCTTCCTTAACTAGAAAACATCTTGAACATCAGAGCCCTAGTTTGGTCTTGGACACAGAAAGCAGCAGTGAGGCAGCTAAGTCCACCCAAGCCTCTTTGCAACCTTTTGCTTAGAAATTTAGACTCATTGGGCTGGGTTTTTTTATGATTTCCAGGTTATGAAGGACACTTGGAGGGTGGAACTTTTGTCTGGAAGGAATTTTCTGAAGCATCATTCATGTTGCCACCATATATTTGCTGTGGTGACATCTTTAGTAAAGCAACTAGTCTTTAAGAAAAGGGACTTTGAGACAAAACCCACTGATGTCACTGGCCGGAGCTGCACTCCAAGGGAAGCACTAATGTATCTCAGTTTTATTTATTCTTTGTTTTCCTGTTAAAGTGGTATGAGATAGACTCCTTTATTTAGAAACCTTTTTTTTTTTTTTTAACCTAATTATTGATGTTTATCAAGAAATTCTTAAAAGCATCAGCTGAGGTTTAAGTTATTGTTGCAACTAATAGCAAGCTGTTGGCCTGGGGAAAGCAACTAGATACAAAGCACAGCTTTTATTATAAGTGAAGATAACAGCATACTTAATCAACTAAAATCAATGGAGAGTAAATAAAATGGAATACTACAACCTACCAAGTGTTACCGCTGTTAACGTTACATGCACTGTCTGTGATGCCTGAGTGTGGAGAACACGTTTTCTCCTAAATACATAGAGGTATTTTCTGTCCATTCACGTACAAAATTCTACTTCAAGTTAAGCTCTTTACATTGTATGTAAAAGAAAATTTCCCTTATACAGTATGTGCTACTCTTCTTTGCATTACTATACATTTTTCAAGTAGTTTGCTTGTTCTACTGTTCTGGGAATCTGTGGCTATCCTTTCATTGCATGGTCATTTTCACCAAGCATTGCTTTTTACAGGCATCCTACAAAGAACTCATTTTTGATTCACATCAAGCTTTAAATAAATTTCTGGGGTGTTTTTTTTTTTTCCTGAATTCACTGGGTTTCAGCCAAAAAGCATAATTTGCTATGTTTAAGTAGTGTCACTTGCTATCTTTAAGTAGAAACACTTGCTATCTTTAGGTCATTTGAACTGTTAGGAGGCAGGGGTGAATATTTCTGACCTTTTTTTGGTGTATCTGCATGTCTCAAAAGAACCCCTGCAAGATTTAGAAATCAGGGATCCCATCACAAAAAAAAAAAAAAAAGGAAGGAGTCTTCCATTATTGGCACACTTGGTAATGCAAAAGCATCAGGAAATTACTTCAGTGGCCAAGTAAATAGGTGGGGAAAGTCGCAACTAGCAGGAGGCTCTGAAAGTCTTCGTTCCTGTGTTCATCTGCTTTATTTTCATATCTTGTTCAACAACAGCTATTTTCACTTTTCCATTTCTTAGTTCAGTTTTTTCACACCAAACACATTAAGATGGAATCGTACACCACAGCTTCTGATCAGTATCAAACCCCTTCAATTTACTGCTCCAACCGTTTCTGTGTCAGACATAACCACTCTGATACTTATCCTACGTCAGGTGGACTCCCTCCCCTCACTAATATCCACTCATTTCTTAGGCATTGCTTTAGAGGAAGAAGCAGTCAACCCTCTGAGCCCAGGCAATTTTTCTGCTGAACGAACTATAGAAGTTCATTCAGATTACTGCTCCCTGGATAGTTTGGATGACAGTAGGACGAGTTTCTCTTGCCCTGTCATTGGACCCCCTAATTTTCCTAAAGGAAAAGGAAGAAAGACTGAGATAAAAATAATCCTCTAAACACTATCATATAGTCTTCCCAAAATACAATGAGAATGGGTCTGAGCTACCAAATTTTAGGTACTCGACTGCTTCTAATAACACAGCCAAACCTATTGAAACATGACTTCAACATGCAGATTTGTACATCTAGAAAGCAGGTGCAAAAAAGAATAACATGGGAGTGCACTTACTGGTTTTCTGCTTACTGTTTTGAGCTCTAGTGGAGCTTATGTCTAAACAAATAGGCAGTAATTAGAGTACTCTCTAATTCATTGTGGAAAATCAGACAAACCATTTACTGCAACCTTCCATTTGCCAGCTTTCCAAATCTATAAAGCATGGCATAAAACTACTGCATGAGGGTGTCATGAGGATAGCTGTACAAAGAGCAGATTAGTGGAGCATGTGTAATAAAGCCTATTGTCATCTATAGTCATGTTTCTCTTTGCTATTATTTTCTAACCATGGCCCTAAAAATAGTAACTTAGTTAAGCATTTGTTTTCCAGTATGGGAAGTTATAAACTTCAAACAAGACAAGAAGTCAATTTTGGTCCAGAACTTCGGCTGTTTAAAGCTGCAGATTTTGCAGTACCCTCATAACAGGTTTACTTATACAGAAAACTAACTACAGGAATATAACTTCTGAAAGCCATCATCTTATAGTCCACATCATCTTTAGACCTGAAAAAAAACCCAAGAGGATAACAAGTCCTTTTGCCCATTAACCCCGACTCAGAAGATAAACCACCAAGCATTATTTTTTAGAGCTTGTTCCATTATTTCTTATCAAGTTTCTGTTCTACTTGTGGGCAGGAATAAAGCACTGAGCTGTCAAGTTCAAATGTATTATAACTCAGCTTGGTTGGTAAGCATCACTATTACAACAGTGTCAAGATCAAAGTTATTTTCCCTGAAGTCATAAGGAAACATCAGTTGCCAAGTTCATCTTGGAGCATGTGCTTTCACCTGTGCTCCATGTGTGTCATGTTAATAACAGACTAGTACTGCTTGTGAAGGAAGCTAAAGATGTGCTTGCCTTGGCAAAACATGAAAACACGTATGGAGGCCTGCATTTACTGCTTGGGAAGACTTTCAATCTTGGTACCTCAGTCCTGAGCTTCTCAGTCTTTCAGTACCTCAGTGTCACCACTTGGACCCTTACATGAACATTGTCCTAGAGGGCAATTGCCCTCACACTTCAGATGCCAGCCTCCTGCTCCCTCTGAGACAGATGCTGGATGTCTGAAAATGCAAGCCAGCCAAGAAGCACACAGCAGCCTGAAGGCCAGCAGTCATGATGAGGCTGGCAGACAAACATAGGGTGGCATACTGTGGGCATGACTGTTGTCCCCAGTGGGTGAGTTTTCAGTTCTATTCTTGCATACACTATGAAGTAGAAAATGCCAAAAGGTCTTTCGAGTGTCAATTACAACAATCAAGCCTTATTTCAAGGCTCTAAATCATGTTCCACCAGCAAAAGAATAAGTACACAAAACAAAATTATTTAGCAAGTGGAAAAGATATTTTGTCCCAGCTTTCTGGTGCTCCCCTTTTCTATGGGGAATATGTGTACCTAGTGACAGAAAGAAGATAAAACATGTCTGATTTGCCCCAAAACTACAGCTAATATTTTGAAATATTTTTTAAAAGACTGATTAATCTCTCTTATGTGCCTTGCGCTGTGCCTAAGCTTTTGATAAAAGGTTTTGGAAGCCCTATAAGGATTGTATTTTATTTTCCCAAGCCACATATATTCATCAAGAAGTGAAGAGAGGTTGGTTACAGAATAGCTAGAAGCACCAGCCAAAGCTTCGCTATTGTTTTTCCACCTGTCTGTTCTGCAGACAGACTCAGTAGAGGTCAGTTTGTGATTAAACCATAGAAGACAGGAGAGTTAATGACTCACATCTGCAACTTTAAATTATTCACTTACCACCTGAGTACTAACCACAGGCGCAGTAAACAGCAGCTAATACAAGTCATGCATGTTTCATAAAGGGAAACTGTACCCTCTGGAGTACATTACATTTATCTCTGAAAAGAGCAACAGTGTTTTCATCATTTGAGACCATTTTTTTCCTGCTATTAAACTTCCTACAGTAAAACCTCCCATTGATTTGAATAGGAGATTTATTCAGGTACAGGAGACAGATTGCAATCTATCAAAAAAAAAAAGAAAAGAAATTATGTTTAAAGTCATAAATACGGAGAAAACATTTTACAAATGGGTTGGCTCAGCTTCCCTATGGCTTATGCAACTCCCATTTCCATGGGCTGCAGATAAGCAGCTGTAGCCTCATGTACCTCATATACTAGTGGGACACCCGAAAGACTGAGCACTATCCAAAAGCAAGGCACATTCATGTGGTCACCAGTACTACAACGGCTCGGCACACTGCAGTGGAAGTCTTTTCTTGTTGGATGCCAGTCAGGCACTTCTCAAACACTTGCACCCTGCATCAGGGAGCTTCTCCTGTTGTCTGGAGAGACCGAGCATGACCAAAGTACCTTTTCCTGATGTTTGGAAAGGAGTCTAGCTAGAAAAATTGAACAGAAACCCAGAAAAGGAAAGAAATTAGGAAATACTGCAAGTGCATGAGTAAGCACAGTTTTAGGTAACTTGCGGGCAGCTAGCAATCTTAGGAAGCTGGGTCCCTCATATGCCATAGTCATTTATTACCTTCTTTAAATCAGTTATGACTGATAAAACCTGAGCAAACCTTACTACAATTGTTACTTATCTAGAACTTCCTGCTGAGTTTATGTGCAGTGAAATCTCTGTTGTTACTGCTGGCAGTATTATTATTAATAGCAAAGCTTGTGAGAGAGTACAGCAAAGCAAACAAGCAGGACTGAAAGATGAACCCCAAACATTCACAGAAGTGCTTAGCACAGAATGACTGTCTACTAAAAGCATAATCTAAGGAGAAAATAAAATTTCACTTTAAATAAGCACATTGTGAACACCTCAGATGGAGAGGTGCTGCTGGGGTATAGCCTCAGGCTGGTAACTCCAGCCCTGTTTCTATCTGGACCTGCCAAAGTCGGTATTTTCATGACTCTGCTACACTGAGACAGCAGCTCACTGAGCTGCTAGCTATTTCCTTACACTGCTCATCTTTTTCTTCTATAATTGATTCCCTACCCTTGACTTGGGAAGGCAGTACCATGCAGCATCATCCTGATAGCAGAATATTTGTTCCTCTAAGTAATCAGTGGCACTACTCTCTGTAAAAATGTCTCTATTGAACCAACACAGCTGCTCTTTTAATTCAATTACAGAGCAGTCATCCAGGAATAGATGACTTCTGAGGCAGGAGAACTCCTGTCCTTCCAGAAATGCTACCTTTCCTCCAGCTGTGGAGCCATAACCTCTCAGGATCCAAGCCATTAAAAAGTGCACAGCTATCACAGGGTCTGTCATCCAATTGCTGCACTCTGTCTTCAAAAGAGCTCTTTCATTCACAAAGATATTAGTGGGGAGTTAAAGTGCCATCAATTGCTCTCTGCTATCTCTTGGTTTCGTCTCTTCCAGTTAACAAGGTTAAAGAAGTAGAGATTGTCAGTGAAGTGACAGTAAATTAAAAGTGAAACTTCTCAGTCGTTGCTATTCCTGAGTTTCTGCCACATTCACTGCCTTCTTGAGACTTCATTTTACATTACACTGAATTTTTAGAGATACAGCAGCGTTTCATGTATACCTCAACCCCTCGTCCAAAACTTTCCCTCAAACAAATGTGTACAAATACCCATAAAATAGCCCATAATAGTTTTGATAAAATCACAGACTGCTTTTATAGTAAGATCTTCAAAGACTCCAGCAAGTGACATATTTCTGCAAGCCCTATCACTAGTTTTCCTACATGTTACTTCTTCACGGCAGAATCTGTGTCGCTTTTCAACACAGCCACTTCTGGCTTTGGCAGGATATCATAGAAACACCAACAAAGTCTGTATTTTCAGCCTATTCATGAGATGATCCATGCATCTGTCCAAAACTAGTATCGCTATACCGGCAATAGCACAGGGACTGGGAGATGTAATATACCCATCTGCCAGTACATTTCACCTCTTCACTTTCCCAGCTCTCCTCACCAGGTTCTTAAGTAAATGAGAGGTTCACAGGGGACAATGTTACAGAAGCAGCAGATTGACTTTTCCCTTACCCTAACCATAATGAGAGAGGAATCTACATGGAAATCAACATATGGATGTAGAGTTGATAGTTAAGTTCATAACTGAATTCCTCCTCCACTCAAAACGTACACATTTCCCTTCAAAGTTTCATGAAACTCCAGCTAGTTTTAAATTCTTCACATGTAAATAAGACATATACATGTGCCACATGTTTCCATTGGAAGTGGTGAGTCTATATAATGACACAATGATTGAATGAATTTTGTTCACATGTGGCTTGTTTTGCTGTTCTGAAGAGCTGAAAAACTTGTTTAATAGTTTTAAAGTCTGGAATCCTGACAGTTTTTTCCCAAATTTTCTGATTTCTTTGCTGAGCTTACAACTAAATCTAATTTTAAAGAGGTTAGGAATAAAAAAGAACCACAACAACAGCATTCCCCAAAACCACTGAGATGCTACAAACTGCTTTGCTTCATTAAGCAAACCATTTAGGAAGTCGGACTAAGGAGAAAAGTCCTTTAGTGCTAGAAACTTTGCTTAGGTAAATAACAACAGCTATGGTAAGCCAGAACTTTCCTGAATCTAATTTTATTTATTTCCTCGCAACATCTATTATAGTGAACCGTTATCTACTAGGGTGATCAGTCAGCTTTGGGTACTGCCTCAGGAAGTGAAATAGCACTGTTCTCACAATGCCCACAAAAAATCTGAAGTGGTTTTTGACATATCCTGACAAGTCAGAATATTTGTTAAAAGGGACAGATGCTATCAATTCCGCACTAAAAAACATTTTTATATCATGATGCTATCAGAGTATTATGAAAAACAAAACAAAACAACAAAAACCTGGCATAAGCAGGGATGTGATTAATATTATTGGCAGAACAGAATTGACATACTACTCCTGCAGCAACAATGAGAAGAAAAATCGAAATTGCCATAGGTTAAACGTGTGTAAGAAGTTCCTGAAACTATGAAAATGCCTTAATACTATAAGCAATTAAAAAAAAAGGAAAATGTAAACAGCTAAAAATGGGGATTAAAGATAATCTAAACAGAGCTCAAATTAAATTGAAATATCACCCTTTAAAAATGATGGGGGGAATACAAGTGCAAAGGTAGACAGACTGTCAGACCAGAGAAGGAAGTTACTACAACCAACTCTAGTACAGTGTGAAAAGAGGTGTTAGGCCACACTTCAAGGTAAAATAATCTGAGTCCATGCACCTGGAAGAGCTGATACATGATGTTGTGTATCCAGAAATAAATACTGTAAGAAATCTTTTCAAAATGAGAAGGGTTTATTTATTTAATTTAATGTAAGTAGCTACTTAAAAAAGTCTGGAAAGGGTTTGGGTAATTTGTTTTATCTCAAATGTATGGAAGACTATAGTGGGAATTTTGGATTATAAAATAATTAAAGATATAGATGTAAAAGGAATGTTTCTTAAAATACAACACTAGGTAAACAAAAATACAATAGTTTGGCATAGCTAAGCTTCTCTCAAAGAAAAATGTCCCCGATTAAAGCACAGAAGACAGATATTGACCATGATACTACACTTTCTGTCTTTTTGGCAGTCAGTTGAATGTCCTTAAAGAGAGCAAGATCTCAGCTATGCATATTAACTGTGGCCAAACCATGACCCAGAGGTGTCATAAAACATGACTCAATGGTGTCATACATAACAGTTATGAATGCTGCTCTAGGGTTCCTCAATTAATGCGTTTCCAATAAACACAGGAAAGCAGCAGGTATTTTCAGTTACTGTAATTTTTCCTTTATTGTTAAAACCTTATCCAGAATTCTCTATGTATTTGTAGAAATTTAACTTCAAGGGAAAAAAAATGAAATTAATTTGAAACAAAAACTTGTACCAAGAAATATCAGTGGAATAATAAAAAATCTGATAGTGGATAAACCAAATTATTGCCGATTAACTTAATCTACAATTTGTCTACTCTTCAAAATACTTTAAGGGCATGAAATTAAATCATCCCCTAACAGGAAAACCAGCACCTTATTTTTGTTGCTAAGTACAGAATTCTCATGTCTAACTTCATTCCTTCCAAGCAGGCACCACACACCATTGATTCCTACTGCTCAGCGCAAAAAACCTGCCACAGGCATTTACTTAATTTCAAAGTCAGGCCTTCTAATAAAAACAGTAAACAAAACCCTGTCTTTTTTGCTCCAAGTGTCTCTACCTCAAAAGCAAGTACATTGCCAGGACTCTACAACTAAGATTTCAGAGTTCTTACCGTCTATTTTACAACTCCTATACCTTAAAATACCAAACAATAGATCAAGTCCAATGCTAATTATGACCCATAGCATAAATTTTTTCCCTTATGTCCAACAGAAACTTTGCAATATCCATTATCTTCGTAAATTATTTACAGCAGAGGTGCTGAATGCAAAAACTAAGCTTATTGGAAACTGTTGGCACACAAAATAGCTTTACAATATATTACACTTTCCTACTCCTATTAGACTTACTATTTCATATTTCAAGCAGAAGTAAATATTCCCCTTGTGGGAAAATACTGTCTATTTGTGTAATACTTAATGACATAAGGTAAATTGTGCTGTTGGTTCAAGTTAGACATGCAATACACTTCAACAATGTGCTATTTCCTTTTGTATATGATGCAATCCTAAAGAAAACATGATTAGAAATCCCATTTGTGTTTGAAATTTCCTTTGATTGTTTTAAAGGCTATTATTCACATCAACACTCTACTATTCTTCCTTCATCAGTTTCCATTATCAGTTTGATTCAGAGTAATGCTGTCCCAGTAGGTTTCCCAAGAAGATTTTAAGTGAATATAGTGCTCTGATTAAACAAGCAAAGCAAACAAAAGCCTACTGATTCCATACATTCTGAAAGACAGTTACCAAGAGTAAGTAATGCATTCAAAGAAAGACCCTTGTTTCATATTTGCATTAGAGTACATATTCTTTCTTCAAAAATGAAGAAAAATGCCATTACATGTAAAGACTTCTCAAATCTTTACAATAAACTAAATTTTCTCAAGAATGTTCCTTTTTATTAGAAACTCTACAAACAGGAAGATGTATCAAATCTCAACCAGTCTTTTTCCTTTCCGCTGCTCATTTACCAACATGTAAACCAACCATTGCTTGGTTTTCATATACCTAATATTCTCTTGTTACAAAGTGAGTACTGAAAGTACATACAAATAAGAACCATTGCTAACTAATGGACAAGTCTTTTTTCCAAGAAACCTGTGGAAGGACCTCAAAGCAACTATCCCTGCATGTGTTACTGGTTGTTCACCTAAAAGCTGGTAGAACAAGACAGGAGAAGCAGAAACTCCAGACAGCAAACACTGGCAATGAATCCTTGAAGCTGGTCCCTGATCTAAGTGCAGTCAATAAGCCAGATGAACTGAGGGCTTTCTGAAGAGAAATTATTTTCCTGCCAACATCTCCAATAGCTGTTTAACCCACAAAGGTTAATAGAGTCTATGCTGCTTTTATGCTTTTAAAAAGTCAGTTCAGAAATAGCACTTAATCTTCTCTTTTTTTTTCTTAAGTACTAATTACTATTCAAGACAGGATTTCATTATAACAATGTTAGCAAGAGATGTTTACTATTTTTTACAGTCTCTCTCTCTCCAGTGCTGAATTATGCTTAGCAGATTTTCTTCAAGTTTATTCTGTCCAGAATTAATTTCTTTCTCTGCTTATTCATTTCTCTGCATTTTTCATTCCAGGTCACAAAGCAGAAAGAAATAAGGAATTTAAACACGGAAGAATGCCTTAATACACAAACAAGAAATATGTGTGTTGTTGGCATATCACTGCCTATAATTCACAACTTGAAGAACTAACGGCATACAGTCACGAACATAATACAGATGCTCTCCTAAGCATATCCAGGCAAAGTTCATTACCCTAGTCATAATAGAACCAACTCTCACAAACAGCTGTCAGAAACACTGCAAACAGGGCTGATCCATCCCTGGGCAAAGTTTGCAGTCTCCCGTCAACATCAGAACAAAACGCTTGTCCTGGGACCATCTAATTCTGTGCACCGTTCCTGTTATTAATCAGAAAAAGGTGCCTATATGACAAGTACTTATGCTACCTCCCCAAATCTATACCAAATATCAGCCATTTTTAGCTAAGCAACCCTATGAAGCCATCATTCACTCATCCACTAGAGGAAACAAAAATGGTTCCTCTAGTGAAAACATAAAAAAATATAATTATAAAAAAAATGAAAATTATAAAAAATATTTTAAAAAATAACTTTTTTTTAAATCTTCACAACTTAAACGACAAGTTATGCATGCTCATGCATGTACAACTGAGTAGTGAATTTACTTCTAGAAAAATGGCTTTAAGTCTCCTAGAAAACTGCTTTAAGACTGTCAATGCCAACTTAGTCACTTTGGTGCAGAGGGAGGGCAGTTTGCACTTCCTGAGAGCTGTAGTCCTCCTGGAATCAACTGTTCTCAGATTTCCAGATTACAGCATACTGGAACCAACTTAACCGTACTCACTTCTGATGTACGTCATGTTAGAATCTTACGCAGTCTCCTACTGCCTGTTCAGGGCTGCTTTCTACCTATAGAATCACAGAACCATTAGGATTGGAAGGGACCTCTGGAAATCCTGTTTGATATTAGCAGAGAATCATGACTTCTGTACAAGTTTAACCTTGAAAAAGTACCATTGGCAGATGTTGCTAAGGTCAATAGAAAAATAATTCAGTCTGAAACTAACTCATGCACTGCTTTTTGATATATGTTGCTTACTTTTGCAGCATCAACAGACTTAAAAAGTTTGATTATAGTTTTTGTGACAGCCTTTCAAGCCTTCTAAACTGATAATATTGCTCTGGACTGCTTCATGTTTACCTGCTTTTCAGGGGACTGAAACTATCCTATGATTCTATGTGACATACATAGTTCAAAGAACTAATGTTTCTTCCTGGGGGAGAGTTAACATGTGGAAGGGCAAAAACTGATACACCAATAGTATGAAAGTAACACATACCTAATTACATCTTCAGGAAGAATTTAGTCACTTATATGACTGGAAGTGAAGTAGCCCTTTATCACAGAGATGTAATTCTGAGTTTCAGCAGAGTAGTTTTCTATTAGAAGTCAATTTAACATAAATTCCTTTTTCCAACTTTATCCTTTGGTACCTACAAACACACAGTTTCCAGGAGTAAGTAACAGCCTTCAAGCCTAATGCAAGGTTCTGAAAGGATTAAATGAGATCTATCTGAGCAAACATAGTATCGTTATATGTTTCTCAAGAAGGTTTATTAAGTGCTCTATGATTTTCTGACTAAAGGAGCAAGCTACTTTGGGATATGTCTCAGCCTACATTAGCAGGATTTTTATACATTTGCCACATCAACTGGATTATCAGAAACAGTGGAGTCATTTAGAGACATGTATTTTTTCTAAGGTTCCACAACAGCAAACCCAACAAAATTTAAAGAAGAATTCATGTATAAAAGCTGAAAAAAAATTTATACATATGAACAATTGTCAATATGCAGTAAACTGTAACTACTGGAGAGGTTCTAGATGCATCTGATTTTTCCTAAGATTATGTGAAATATACAACAAAAATTTCCTGGGTTTTGTTGTTGCTGTTTTAAATTAAAGATAATATTTCTGCCTGAGAAAAAATGTCCCCAATGTATCAAAATCGCAAAAATACCTCTGAATGTAACATTCACCATTGATTTATAAAATGCTATTAACTAAAAATAAAGATAATTAAAATTGCCTACTCTTGAACTCTGTTTTCCATACTCTGATATTTCCTTTGCTTGATTTGAAGTCTAACTCAAAATGTGAGCTTTGGGAGCCAACAAATAAACAATCTTATGGCAGGAGAGGAAACTTATTTCCTTCAAGGAACACTAGAGGGACAGCCATTGGAGAAATCCACTAACCACTTATTAAAAGGATAAATCCATTTTGTATGTATGACACATATATATGAACTATTAACTGCCAAATGTTCAAAATCATTTATAATGGCTTCTTCTATTATATAAACTAGTTTACTTTCTTGTGTTTTGAAAATTAAAAAGTAGTTGCGGGGGAGTGCAGGCAGGAATTTAAACCTTCCTTTCTGCTTTAAATGGTCAGTGCAGAATTAAAAGCAATGCCCTGCCCTTATGGCACAAAAGAACAGGAAGGTACTCAGGCTACATTAGAGACAGCACAATCATCAGTGCAGGCAGGATTAAAACTGAGAGCTGGAAGACAACTCATCAACACAGCCAGCGCCCAGAAGTTGTGCAGAAGCCACAGATACCTCTAGACTGGGGCAGGTTTGGGGCTCTGATAACACAGCTGCTAATTGTACTGAAATGACACATAGCTGGACAATTCTACTGCAAGAGTGATTTTTGCAGACCTCCACTGCAGACCTCTGATCACTTTTCCATCGCCATCTTACCACATCCTGAGTTTTAAACCACTTTCCTGTACTTGATTTCTCCATTGCCTGCACAGTGCAAGGAACTGCAGCAAGCCCAGAGTGGCAGAGGACAATACTGAAAAAGCAACTAAGGCATCTGCAGTGGAGAAGCATATCCTGCTTCTGTGTTTTAAAGGGAAGGTCACTAACCCAAGCTCTTTGGCATGAGATGTTAATTACTATGAAAAAAGCCACCTGTTAATGGTTTAATAGCCTTATCGTTAGTTTTACCTAAATGAGTACTAGTAAACCGTCAAAAAAAATCTCTTGCAAAAATGGGTTTCAAAAATCAAATTCCATTTTCACAGTATTTTTTAAAGACAGCACACATTTTTTCAGTTAGATTTTAATTGACGTAGAGTCAATCTGTTCTGATGGGTTTATCTAAAAGTTCCGTGCAATTTTTATTCTTATTCAAATCAACTACTAAACTAAATTAAATGCAATTATGCTACGGGAGAAATCTTCTCAGCACAAACACTGACACCAGAATGGTTTGTGGTGAAGCTTATTCCTAGATGTCCTGGGTTCAGCTATAGCAGTCATATAGTGTCTTCTTAGTAGCTGGTGCAGTGCTGTGTTTTTGACTTTCAGCCTGGGAACAATGCTGATAACACCCATGTTTTTAGTTGTTGCTCAGTAATGTTTACTCCAACCAAGGACTTTCTTTCTGAGTCTTATGCTTTGCCAGGGATTAGGGGAAGTCAGGAAGAAGCAGAGACAGGACATCTGACTCAAACTAACCAAAGGGGTATTCCATACCACAGCACATCATGCCCAGTATAGAAACTGGGGGTAGTTACCCAGAAGCGCTAGATCATTGCTCAGGTCAGGCTGGGTACCGGTCGGCAGGTGGTGATCAGTTGTGTTCTTTTCCCTTGCTATTTCTCTTGTCATTATTATTATTGGTGATAGCAGCAGTGGTTTGTGTTATACCTTAGTTACTGGACTGTTCTTATCTCAACACAGGGAAATTATATTCTTTCAATTCTTTTCCCATCCCTCCAGGAGCCAGGGGAGGAAGAAGTGGGGGAGTGAGCAAGCAGCTGCATAGTTCTGAGTTACAGGCTGGGCTTAAACCATGACACTGGGCTTGTATGAACACTTCAGATTGCATCTGGAAAAAGGAATATATTATATTCCACTGCAGTAACAATCAGAGTTTTTTATAGTATAAATACTGGCACAAAACCAAATTAATACAAATTTCTCACTCATAATTTTAATAAGATAGTAGGTTTCTAGTCATATGAGAAATGAATTTCTGAAACAGCCTTTCAAGCTAAAATTAAAATTATGAACGGGACTGACTGCTGATACCAATTCCTGCAAAGAAAAATGACATGTGCAGTCATCAGTTTATCAAGGATTTTTGCTCCTCTGAAGTCTTTTGTATACTGTATGTGTATTACTTTAATCCAAATCCCCAATGGCTTGCACTGGCTGGGTGCAGGATCCAGGCAATATTAGATCTCTGCCACCCACAGCCACTGATATCTGTGACAGATCATTTGCTTTCGTCTTTGCCAAAACCCTATTCTGACCACTGGCTTTCCACCACATGCTTAAGCTTATTGTAGGGATCTGGAAAGTAATCCCATAGGGTGGGTCCAGCACAGATTAGTAGATAGTTCTGGTCACCTTTCATTATCCACTGTTTTACAGCTTGTCTCAACATAGAATATATGTTTAGAATATATAGGGGTTTTTTTTGGTCACCGTTTTGTTTATTGAGGAGTTCTTCAGCTTAGCTTTTGTGCAAATTCATTTTGGATTTTGTACTTTCCCCTTTTAGAGCAGGTGTTTTGTTGTATGCTTATCCTTGCCTCTTTTTAATATGTCTAAAATTTATGATTGCTTGGTAACCTTCTCCCAATATCAAGAAAATTTTTAGTGATCCATAAATTTTGGAGTTTAAATTCATTTATTTTTACTACCATTAATTTCTAGTGTGACCGTCACTGTTCACTGCAGTTTAACACATACTACAGAGCTGAAGAAATGGGCTTTAGAATCCTTTGAAAAAATGACCATATTGGATGGCCTGTTCAAATGGCTGACTTTTCCTATTTTTTCCTCAGTCACACAGGGTACTACATGTGAAAAGACTGACTGAAGACTGTTCTTGGACTCCAAAAGCCTTGAAGATGGAGCATTAAAGTAGATGATTTTTAGAACTTACTGGTTTCTTTTCAAAACTCATTGCCAATATATAATACCTAAATTATAAGCATTTGGGTTAAGCAGTTTTTCACATCTTAAAAGGAGAAACATGTTTATGTGCACCTTTACTAAAGTTAATGAAAGAGTCCTTACTGCAGCTGAGAAAAACTGCTCAGCTCTCAGGGTTTAAAGTCCAGTCGGGATTGAAGCAGTCTATTGATTCATTAATGACCTAATTAACTACAATCAGTGAATTATAGCTTCAGGATCAACACCCGCAATAAAACAGCTAAACCACAGCATTCAACATGTATGAAACGTTAATACCTATAATTTTCTAAATACTCATCTGTAACTAATCCCAAGAATTCCTACTCACACACACAGAGCTGCATGCACAAGTCACACATACACACACACACGTACAGACAAAGCGTGAGCTACGAGCTTACAGCTCTCCTTCTTCTGGGAGTTTCACACCCACCTCGCCAGCATTTGGGGTAACCCACTTACATATCATGTACACAGACACACTCATCCAGTCACTCCCCTTCACCAAGGCTGGAGGGGAGAAGGAGAGGTGCCCTCCTGGTACCCCCATACCTCAGTACAAGAGACTCTTCCCGAAGGCTGTAGTGGGAAAAAACCCTTGTTGATTTCCAGTAGATAGTATTTAATCCCTCATGCTCTTCTAGTTTTTATTCCTGTATGAAATTATAAAGGTATTATCTCATTTGGAATTGCTACATGCAGTTACTTTCTTTGCAACTTGAAATTATTCACCCAGATTTGAAAATCTGAGAATCTACGCAAACATCATTAGTATCAGATAACGAAATAAGTGCTGGTTTTATTTCCAAGCGTACTTAAGGTAAATTAATCTTCAAAATAAATGCAATGGTTTTAAAGAAAAAAAAACAAAACAAAACAGAACCCCAGCCAAACAAACAAAATACAACAACAACAAAACCAAAAAATGAACAACCACGACTATAGATGCTTATGCCAAAAGAGTTTCAGTTAACCTCAGGAAACTTTTCCTCCTTTCCAACTTTTTCAGATAGCTTACATTGAAAAGGACTGCATTCTGCATTTAAAGTTGTTTGCCACAAGTATGAACAGTATTTCATGTAAAAATACATCACTGCAGAAAATACATGTTCCATCTATACATGAAGTCCCAGTACAGCCTGAATCAACCGAAAGAAGTACTACTCTGATTTCTTACACTGGACTGCTCTTGCTGCCAGCATCCTTAAAAACAAGATTGCCCCTTGGATGCAAAAAAAAAAATTAAGGCTCAGGAAATCTGCATGTTGGTTTCTATTACATTAAGAAACTTCACAACCGTATTTCCATACATTTGACCTCCAACAAAAATAGAGCCCAACACCAGAACATTTGACTGTGCTATACTGTTGCAGGGTCCAAATCACATGTGTTCTTACATTTCTGTTAGAAATAAAATCAGTATTAAAGGCGGTTACAGGATGTTATTGAAGAATTGGCATAGCTTTATTGACCTTATTGCTTGGAATCAATTATCCTCACATGCATCTTGTCTTAAGCTCGCTTAGGCAGTAACATCCATCTGTGGACTACAGTGGACTATACTTTGCATAAACCCATATTATGTTTACACAGAAAAAGAAGTACTGGACAAGGCAATAGGAAACTAATTATTAATTCATAAATAGCATCCTGCCACAATAAGAGTGGTTTAGGGTCCCTGAAAGAATGACCAAAGGTACTAGCAAAAGTAGTTTTAATATGAATTTGTAAAAGCTCAACTGACCAGAATCAATGGCAAGGTTCACTCTATTACTTAGTATATGGATGGGGCATACAAAGGAAAACTGAGGTAAAATCAAGTCGGAAATGATTGCTACAGATACCAAAGGCAAAAAAGGGTAAGGCAAACCCTTGTATTCAGTCACAAGGTTCAGAATAGGCCCTCTTGCTTTTAAACTGATAGAGCCTAGGTATGGCCGAGTCCAACCTTAGTCTGAGACTTGGACCACAGTTCATGAGCAGTGGAAGAAACACAGGGAATAACAAAGTCTTCCCATTGAGTCATAAGGTTCAGAGTAGACCTTTTTCCTTTCTAAACTCCTGGTGGAGCCTAGTTGCAGCTAGGTCTAGTCTTAGTTTCAGACTTGGTCAAAGATTTACATCTAAAGGATTACAAGTATAGTAGTTCACCCCGGAGGGGAGTTTTACACGGCTTTCACCCAGCAGCAGTCTGCAGTTTTAAGGTGGATCTTAACATTTACAAGGTGAGTCAGTAGGATTTACTGCACCTGTTATATCAGTTTGCACACACACATACACAGACATACAGACATATAACGTTCAGTGAAATATTCACATCAAATGTCCCGTCATTTCTCAATGTGGAATGTCTGAGCCTTGGGGAGTGGGGGGGGTCTTCAGTTCAGCTTCTATCAGCTTTTTGTGACAGTCCTCCAATTATCACTAACTTAAGAGTTTGTGGACTTTGAGAGGCAATGGCAGTGTCCTGCCATTCCTTCACACAGACTTCTTTCTCACAAACTGCAAAGTATCAAGAAGTACCTGAACTGACACAAATATACAGAATTCTTCTATTATTAGTACCTAATCCACATACACAAACAAAACAGCAACCACATGAGAGGTTACTAGAATGAGAAGTGAGATTAATTTTTTTATGTGACTTTTAAAAGAAAATGCAATAGACAATTTTATTTATTATACTGAAATGGATTGACAATGGCAGCTATGTCAAAACACAAATACCATTAAAGAAAATCAACTCAAGGACAGCTTTTACTGAGAAATTAATACAAACCCCAAAACTACTGCAGCAGTGAAATCTACATAAAGGAAGACCCCAAACTCTTCAACATACAGCTATACTAAATTAAAACATCTGTGGCCATGAGCCTGCAATTTCATACATTTGGACAGATTACTGTACTTCTGTGAAATGTAATTAACTTTTAAGATTTTACTGTGGTTCACAGATGCTAAAGCAATCATAATTAGCAGATGAATTTTCTTCCCTTACGCATCAAGTTTGTATCAAAATCAGTGACATTAAGAATTCAAGATCAGACCTTCAAACATTGAAATCTCCTGTCACTGAATATCGAGCAATCACTAAACTGATTAAACATCTGGTTAGACTAAAATATAGTTGTTCAAGGAGTCTAAAAAAACAGCCACTAAAGGGGTGAAAAGAAAATAGAACTGATAACAGGTTTGTTAACCTGAGGCAGTAATTTGACTGCTCATCACTGTTTCATCAGTGCATCTTTCTACATTGAATAAAGCAGCCACTAGATTACTGCTTTAATTAGCATCAGAAAACATTGCATTTCTCTCTGCTTCCTAACAGCTTAAGAGGAATAAAAGGCTTTTTTGGTGGGTAAGTTATAAGATTTCCAAGGAACCTCTGAGCTGGTACATTTCTACAGTTGGTCATTCAAAGCAAGCTGAGCCTTTGTAAATACCAGTAGCTTAGGTTTGGGGTTTTTTCCCTACAAAACAAACAAACAAACCAACCAACCAAAAAATACCCCATAAAACCAAAACAAAAACGACCAAGACAAATTTGCCATTGCAAACAGAAGGATCTACACACTCATCCTTGAGCATAATAATGTCAATTATATCTTATCGTGCCATCAATAAGGAAAAACATGTTAGTGTTTCTAGATACATCAACTTAAAAATTGAATTCCATGAAGCAGAATATTTCACTACCAGCAAATCATGCTCCTATATTGTGAGGTTTCAATTATACTTCCATATTAAATAATTTTCACTAGAAAAAAAATCCTCCTACCTCTCATTTTATTTTCCCCTTGCTGTAGAAGAGATCCATACAGGCAGAGCATACTGACCAAGCCTGTATATGAGGGAATCTCTTCTGACACAAATGTGGAAAAGAACCTATTTGTATAGCATTGATTGCAGTATAGGACCCAAGAAACTTTATGCTATGCAGAAAGTGAGGTTTTTGGAAGCTCTTTGTCAACCCATCACTGCTCCTACTGAAATGTGTTACCTTGATGCTGGGCGCCTATAAAAATCCCAAAGTACGTAGAAATCACCTTTCCCCCACCAACAACCAAACACCACACACCAAACCAAATATGCAGAAAAGTCTTCAGAAAACTAATTTCTCTCTAATATTTTTGTAGCATACCTGGAATTACCACTACTTATTAAATAACGAAGTAACTCAGCAGAAGAGGTCTCTAATTAAGGTGTGTTCTACTTTTCTCACCAAAGTTTGAAACAGAACAAACAAGCAGTGCCACCAGTTCCCTGTGAATTCTAGGAATTTTCTAGTGATCACAGTCGCTAGAAAACTGAGCTCCTCTCCTAAGTTCCCATTATTTTGTCATTCTAATTGCACTGTGGTAAGCATCTTCAACATGGTAGTGTAAAACAGTTCTAAATGTCATAGTTGCAGCCTTCAAAAGTACATTAGGCTTGGGCACATGCACTATGCAATACTGCAAAGATTTCTTATCCTGCTGCAGAAGTTAACATGACAGTTATAATTAAATTAAATTAAAACAGTCTCCTAGAAATCCCTAAATGATGCCTTTAAGCTCTCTGGTCTGGATTAGGTAAGCACAAGATTTTACAGATATCTTTATTCCACCCTGCCTATGGAAAGCACAGTGCTTCCAAAAGTGCTGATTTTTCAATGTTTTATTTGAAAAAATAAGAAGTACACTGTATTTATTTATCAGAACATCTGGTGCAGATATGCATGATCAGGACTTCCATTTTGTAAGCACACTCAAGATCAGGCTGCCATCTGACAAGGACAAAGCCAAAGGATTTTTGCCTTTGGTTTTGTTTTGGGTTGTTTTTTTTCACTCCTCTCCCACCAGCTTTTGTCTTATTTTACAAGTCCACATAAAGCTCTTTTGTAGTCTATCTACAAAACCAGTGAACTCTGGACTGACATCCAGGCAAGAATTGCTGCAGATGCTTATCTGGGTAACAATGAAACCACAGGTATTCATTTTACATGATGTAGATAACTAGAGCATAGATCAGTATGCATCCTCTGGACTGCTAAATCTAATGTTATTGCTCCACATCTTCACTTAGCTGAAGTTAATACTAAATGGGTATGGTTCAGTGTATTAAAATCTCATTTCCAGGTATGGTAGGGAATAGACTTGGGTACGTGCATGTGTTGGAAAGCCAGCATACAAAAGCAATTGCTTAGCTTTAATGAGAAAGAATAGCAAGCTGAATACAGATCACTGCCAATGCAGAGCTTTTACTAGGCAGACAGGAAAGAAATCAAGGCACCCACTACAATGAAATAGTATAACAAGACTTGGAGAAGAGGAAAATCCTTCTGAAGTATCAACTCAGGAAGCTTCAGACAGAGACACTTTAGGATAGGAAGTAATGCCTCCTCCAGGACAATAAGCACAGGGAAAGTGAGAAAGTAAATAGCCCTTTCTCTTATGGAACTGCTCTATACTTTGTCTCTTAAAAATCTGGCTGGTAGGTTTATCCACTGAGAGGCCAGGTTGGACAGGGCGTTGAGCAACCTGATCTAGTGGAAGGTGTCCCTGCCTGTGGCAGGGAGCTGAAACTAGGTGAGCTTTGAGGTCTCTTCCAATACAAACCACTCTATAGTTCAATGATTCGGTAAGTATCTTATGTTAAAGGGCTGCCTGAAACAAGTCTTTAGTTCTCATACACACAGCTCCAAAGCAAGAAACAAACTAAAACCAAACAGCATACTAAAACAAAGACCCGCAGCATGTCCAAGAGCTACAGACAGCGCCTTTTGTTTAATCTCCAAGAAAAATCTCCTGCCACTAGACCTTCAGCACTGAATTGCCTCAGCTAATCTACAAAGACTTATGGGGACAACTGGCCTTTGGGCTCCTGCAGTGCTCCAGCAGAGCCCATGCTAATTCTTTGTATCCAAGACAAGGGAAACTGGGGATCAACCCCAAACTAAACCAGAGAAAACTACTACAGACAGAAAAAGAGGACAAAAGGTTGACAGGACAGGATGGTTTTTTACCCTGCACCCGTTCATTCCAGTTGTTCACTCACACCAGGTGTAATGTTCCTTCTTCAAGTAGCAGGAATCCCTGCCAGAAAGATGAAGAGGGAAATGACAAAAGATTTCTTCCTACTCACTCCAGCTCCTTGGGGAAATTTAACCTCTTAAATAGGATTTGTACTGCAGAAGGCATTTGAAAACCAGGCAGCTACCAAGCAGCGCTCATGTTTACTGGCTGTGTGACAGATACTGCGGCATCACAAAACCAGGTAGGGTATGGCCTCTCCATTACTATAATGCTCTGCTTTATTTGGTAATCTTAAGAAAACAAAAAAAACAGTGTTTTAGAGGCAGAAGTACAGCATCCAGGTGACCACAGCTTGGGAGAACTTCAACATTTTTGGTTTAATAAATATATAAAAGCACATACTCCCATATAGAAGTGCTTATGAACTGCATTAAGCTGGCATTGCACTGTATGAGATAAAACACGGAACAAAAGAGATTTCTAAAAAGAAAAATAGAAAAAAATCAAAAACCAAAACAAAGAGGGAAAAAAATCCACACCAAAACCCACAAAAACAAAGCAATACAGAACCTTTCTAGAAGACGAAAAAAATAGTCTAGAAGACAATAATTTTGCTTTTCATTGTAATCTCCTCTTTTCTATTGGTACATTAAAATATTTACATTTTGACTTAAGAATAATGCGCCATGTAACAGTACCTACCTATACCTACAGCATATACCACCTATGTAGAACATAAGTGTAATTATTCCCTGAAAATAGGTGAGAAACCTTGTATTCTTTCAGTAGTAGCTTATATGTGCCAAGAAGATTGAGAAGATGGCAAGAGAGAGATTACACTGGGAATTGTTTGATTTCATTGCTGGGGACTAGGAATGGATGTTGTTCACCTGTTTATATGAGCTAACAGTTTCTCTTTGCCAGCAACACAGCCAAAAAGCTCTTGGGTTGACAAATAGCCAGGTTGAGGTTTGTAAGCATTTTTTAGATTATAATAATGCAGGTGGTTTTTGTTTGATCTTTTTTAATATTAGAGTGCATTTGGGAGAAAACCTGCCCCAAAGACAGCAACATTCAGGTATTATTTTACTACATAAGATATCATTGAAATTTCAAGAGCTAGGGACCTATAGCTTCTATTCTTCCTGATGTAAAAAATCTGGAAAACACACAATCATTTGGAAACAGAAATATTATATTCTGATTAATCCCTTATGATTAATCCCACTATGTCTTTTGCTATTCCTATCTGCAAGTAGGCACATTCTATTAATTCAGAACAGGAAGGCTAACTATTTGTGTTAAGAGAAAAAAGATAAAGGAGAGCGGAGGGTCGGGAGAGGAAGGTATTTCACATAACTATTCTCTGCCTCATTATCTACTTCAGCCCCAGGAAAAGAAAAAGCACCAGAATAAAGAAGGCCTTCTACAGACCAGGGCTATGACTATTCTCAAAAGGAGAATTTTGCACCAAAACTTTTGTTCATTTACTATAAATGATAAATCTCAAAGTACCAAACTCAACCTTCTGTGCTCATTTGCTTTTTAATAACCCCAAGGTACCTGTAAGAGAGAGTCACTGTCAAGGGAAGAAGCCTAATGTGCAGTATAGTCAATTGTTCTTCATAATTAACTATTCTGTGTAATATGTAAAGTAAATCCATCTTTGGAGATGTAGAAGAGACTGAAATGATGTTGTCAAATAAAGCCAAAATAAACCAACATTAAAAAACCTAAATAAACGGCAGTGTATTCAACTACGTAAAATTAGTAAATATGCTCCCACACATACGGGGAAAAAGAAGCACATTATCAAATTAATAGGATTATGCAAAAGAAGCTTCTAATAATAGGACCATAATTAAAATTTTTTTTGTCTTGAAGCTTGCCTATAATCATTATTCATACGCATAATTTAAGTCTGGCAAAAACTAATTCTATTCAAAGAACATGTCTTACGACAAGCCTCCAACTGTGAGGACCACTTTTCCTAATCCAGTTATGGTTCAGCAGATGGCACAGTCCACTCCCATGCCACACTTAGCTTTGTTCTACGCTTTGTTTTGCTGACAAAAAGGGGGAGAGGTTTTTTTGACCATCAAATAGCAGTTCCTTTGGTACAAGAAACAGATAAAACAGAACTGAGGAGAATTTCTCAGGAAACCTTATGACCTCTAAAAGTTATCATGATAATTACTTCTCTGGCTTAGGCTTATTAGACTCCTTTCTGTGCTCATGACTGTCTAATTTTCCAGGGCTCACTGCATGATTCTGAAAAAATAAATGCTCTGTTATTGAATCTAATAACACCTCTAGCATGAAACACATCATATGGTATTTTATGCTCTGTGTGTGCATTCACATATGAGTCTGTATCTCCCTATAAAGCAAAGTTTTCTTATAAACTTTTGCTAGGTTTAAGAAAAAGATGATCTTGGATGTCCTGGGTTCAGCAGTAGCAGTTATTTTTCTTCTTCTCAGTAGCTGGTGCAGTGCTGTGTTTTTGACTTTCAGCCTGGGAACAGCGCTGATAACACCAATGTTTTTAGTTGTTGCAAAGTAATGTTTACTCTGACCAAGGACTTTCTGAGCCTCATGCTCTGCCAGGGAGGAGGGGAAGCC